>JAOXNX010071874.1:0-10429 GCA_028566075.1 Solidago caesia | reverse complement strand
AAATTAAAATGGTAAATTTTATTGGACTATTAAACTTATTCAAATATAAAAAAAATTTAAGAAAAATAATCGGAGGGACCGACTTAATAAATATAAATTTTTTCAAAGGAAATACGAATATATTAACACTATTGAGCGAAAAAACGGGGTGGCCCGAGGCCCCCGGGACCCAACATAAAACATTAAAGCCGCCCCTGAGAAAAACCTTGAAATCGGCGGATCATATGTTTTAGAATAGACTAGTGAAAGGCCATGTTTTGCATCATTATAACTTATTTTGATTTTTGATAATATATATGGATATGGGGCTTATAAAAATGGGTTTAAATGAGCTAATAAGCCTAAGCAAATAAGCTTACTCAAATATTAAAAATGAGCTTATGTGATCATTACCTCTTCAATTAATTATACACTATGTTAATTTTATGGACTTATAATGCATTAGAATGAAGTTTTTTGGGTTCTCACACGATTTTTATTTTAAAAGTGTTTTTACTGGAATGTCACCCATATATAATAGATATATATGAAAGTTAAAATATTATGAGATCGGTTCAATGTATACTCTGATTTCAAAACATTACTCGTCTCTGAGCACTCCCTCTCTCCTTTCTAAAATTAAAAAAATAAATAAAAATAGTAAAATGGAGCCCACATTAGGCACATTCTATACTATACAATTCAAAACATGGACTATGTTTTTGTGCATTGGGTGAGGTTTCAATGTTCATTGAACACTGAAACTCTCAACCTGGCAGGCTGCTGCGTAGCTGTCTGTCAGGTTGCTTGCTTTTTTTCTTCTTTTTTTTTTATAGGTTTTTTTCATGCTTTTGCCTATGTTTATTTTTCATTTGTTTTTTTCTTTCTACAATTAATTATATCTAATTTCTGACGATCATGATAGTTTTAGTTTTTTTTCTTTTTGGGTCATGATTTTACCTAGAGTTGGATGTATATATTTTTAATTTTTGAGTCATGCTTTAATCTAATGTTTACTTTTTTTTTATTTTACAAACCTTAGGTTTTAGCTTTTTCTTTTTGGGTTTTTTTTTGTTTGAGCATTTTATTTTTAAATCATGCTTTTAAATAATGTTTACTTTTTATTTGTTATTTGTTTTGTATATTAACTATATTTAACTTTGGGTTCACCTTCTCTTTATGAGATTTTTTTTCTCATAATTTCGGTTTTGTCAATTATTATATGTATGTTGTTATCTCATATATAGTGAGATGTTATATAACTATTATCAAAGTATCATTATTTTAGTTAATGTAACTATTGGTAACAGATTACATTATCGTTATTGAAGTGTTGTTATTTGCATTAATAAAAGTGTTATTATATGTTATGTTCGTACGTAACATTATATCATTATTATCAAGTTGTCATTTTTCGCTTTAATATAGGCAATATATTGCAATCAACTGCCTTTTAAATTAAAAGAAGATACCCGTGACAACGCACGCGCATAAATTCCTCATTGAATTCACAATATACTTTATTTATCCTTACATATAACTACAAAATCTTTTAGTATTTATTATTATTATTACATTTTTTATCCCTGATGTTTGCACAAAATTTCACTATTCATCCTTTGCTTCACAAAATTACATTTTTGATCCCAATCTTTGACACTCCGTCAACAATTTTGGTCCACACCACTAACGGCCGTTAAAATTGATCGTTACATCAGGTCACATGGGGACATATTTGTCTTTATACATACTATTATTGTCTTTTTAAATAATATATATGAAGTAAAGTTTTTTTCATTTTCCAAATATCTTATGCATATTTCTGGATCTATCTCTATCTATAACATTTATCTTATACATATTTCCAGCAACCTTTTTCCGTCCAGATTCGGGCCAATCTGGCCGTTGGATCCAATGTTTTGAAAACCGGACCGGACACTAAACCAGTTTCATAAAATTTTACTGGTCGGACCGGAGTTAGACCGGGTTTTTGACGAACTATACTTTTTTAAAGTAATACCAAAAGATTCTTAATTTAAACACAACATAAGTTCAATAACATTAAGTTCTAACATCAATTATCCAAAACAAACCAAATTATAACACAGAAGTTAGAATCTAAACAAGTTCTAATACAACTTTAAACTTTCATTAAAAAGTTTTATTGGATTATATAAAACTTTCATTGAAAAATGAAGCCCCGTTTTTGAGTTTTGACTTAGTTTCCACTTTTCACTGTTATATTAGGAAAAAAAAAAGGAGTTTGACTTTTGTTGACCCGGTTCAAACCGGTTCGAATGCCGGTCCGGTTCTGGTCCGACCGGCCACTTCGTCCGGTTCATCCCGGTTCACTAACCGCTATCCAACCGGGGTCTATCGAACCGGAATTGTAAAAAAAACCGGTCCGGCCGGCCGGTTTGAAAACAATGGTTGGATCACTTCACTTTTTTGATATTTTGTTCGTTTTCAATTAAGCTTTCAATCCATGTATCCAACAAGACTTGTATATCAAAGGAAATATGGGAAAAAACATTCAAAAAATCCGCCCACCATAGTAAAACAACCAACCGCCACTTTCTTCCTATTTTTCCGGCCAATCACCTCAAAAAACTTTATAAGGTGGCCGACTAATTCTCCTTCCCGTTTTTCTGGCAAGATTCTGGCCAATCTTGTTTGTCCCTCTTAGATGATGATGATGATGTTGCTGGATCGTATATACAAATATAGAGAAGATGATGATGATGGTGGGACGATGATGTTGATGATGACAATGGTGGTGGGTTTTCTACTTTTCAGATCTGGTAAATTTTTTGATACATGGAAGATGATGATGATGATGACAGTGGTGGTGCTAATTAACCCAATGGAATATTATTATTATTATTATTATATATAGAGTAAATTACAAAAACCGTCCCTGTGTTTTACATATTTTATCACTAACCATCCCTCTTTCGAAATATTTGCATTATCCATCCCTACTTGGGTAAAACTGTAACACAAACCGTCCCTCCTTTAAATTTGTTTGATTCCCTCGTTAACCCCCGTCAAAAGGTGTCCCACATGAAGTATAATGGTCAACTCCTTTTAACTCTTTTTTTACCATTAATATTTAGAATATCCTCCATATTTATCCAAACTACTGTTGTTTGAATAAGAACAAAACATGATCCTTTTCTTTTCCACTTATATGTATGGTATATCATACCAAAACACAACAGGGACCACAATAACACATGTCTACCATCATGTGTATGACATATCATGCTTAAGTCAAAACAAAAGCATGGGCCACAATATCACATATCTACTCTTTTCCACAAATATTCTTGCAACAAAATAACCAGAATACAAACCAAAACACATAAATCAAAATACAAAATTTAGTACCAAAAACACAAATTCATTTTGCATTCCATTCAATACCAAAATACAAAACAAAATAATGTTATAGGGAATTTCTTTGCAGCAGAATATTAAAACATAAGAGGGAACAATAAATATTTCCCATACCCGCAAATCAGTTAAAAACAAAACACACAAGTTGCAATGGAATATTTAAACATAGAAGGGAACAACTATTATTCTTTGTCAATTGAGCTTCTTTTCCCAGCAGTAGTCTTTATTTTTGGAGGAGCAGCATTAGCCTTTGATCCACTTGTACCACCAATTTCACTTTGTCCTTTACATGTTTTTGAGTTGTGTCCTGCCTTATTACACTTTCTACATGTAACTGTCCTTCCCTTCCTTGATAGCTTACCGTTATGAACAATGTTGTCCATGCCCTCATCAAATGCCTTCTTTCTCTTTTTCTTGGGTCTGCCAACCTGCTTATGATGTTTGGGTGCAGTCAAAGTGGTTGGACAGTTTGATGGGACCCAGGAATTCCTTCCAACAATGGGATCAATCTTAAAATTATATACCTTCCTCCATGTTGCTAACCAATATGCAGGATGCACCCATGATTCAGGTGAGCCAACTTGTATTGAATTAAGACTCATGTTCCATAGTACTGCTACTACATGCTTACAAGGCATGCCAGTCAGTTCCCATTTTCTACATGAACATACTTTTTCCACCATATCAACAACACATTGATCCATCCAAGGCCCACTCACTTGATATTTGTTCTCCCCATTCCAGATTACCTTTTATTAAAGAATTACATGGGACTTAGCAAACAATAACTAATAAGTGCTAACTATTAACAAGGAATTACATAGTACTTACAGTGTACTTGGCAGCCTCGGTTTTGATAGAGTTAAACATCTTAGTGGCACTTGGGGTTAAAGGCCCATCAGTTTGCTCAATTAATTTTTGAACAGTCACAATCCTCCTCATCAAGTATTCTCTTATGTATTCTAAGGTACATAAGATGGGTTTGTCTCTTCCTTTAACTAATTTACTGTTGAACACCTCACACATGTTGTTCAGCAAAACATCACAGTGAGATCTCCCTATGTAAACATTAAGTAAAAACATTAAAAATAAAACATATAAGCAAAATTAAAATATAGAAATTATACCTATGAAGTGTGACCTTGACCAATGCCTTGGAGGAATCTTTTTCAACCACTCATAGAAATTTATGTTTGTTCTTTTCACCTCCTCCATAGCAAGGTTGAAATGTTGTACAGTGGTGGCAGTTGCACATTTCCACAACAAATCCTTGTAAAGCTTACCTTTCCATTGCAATTTCATGTTTTCATATATATGTTTTACACAATATCTATGCTCTGCACATGGAAATACCTTTGAGATTGCTGGTATTATCCCCTATACATATATAACAACCATAAATTAGTAACAACAAAGTGGGCTCTTTAGAAGATAACTAACAAAAGAAGTGAATAATAACTAACCTTTTGTCTATCACTGATAAAGGTAAAGTTTGAGTTTGGACTCAATTGGAGGTCTCCACCCAAGCACTCCAAGAACCAAGTCCATGAACTCGTTGTTTCAGCCTCTACAATAGCATAAGCATATGGATAAATTCCATTGTTTGCATCAAGCCCAACTGCTGTCAATATTTGTCCTGGAAATGGGCCTTTCATGAAACAACCATCAAGACCAAGTAAATCTCTCAGTCCTGCTTTAAAACCTTGCTTTGCAGAACCTAAACAAAAGTATATCCTCTTAAACTGTCTAGTAGGACTAGATGGATTGCACTCTCTTTCAACATCAAGTGTAACTGTTGTGTTTGGATTTGTTTTTTGAACCTCTAGTATGTAATCCCTCAGTATACTGTACTGATAAGCATAATCACCCCTAACTTTATCAACAGCCTTCTGTTTTGCTCTATAAATCTTCATTTGTGAAAGACCAACCTCATATTTCTTCTGCATTTGATGATGAAGTGCTCTAGGAGGTACATCTGGATTTGGAATGATTTGATCTTCCATATCCTTTGAAAGAAAAGTGGATGTACACTTTCTCACTTCCTTAGTTTGTAGACATTTATGCACATCCCTATAGGTTTTCACTCTCCAAGTTTCATCTTTTTTGCCTTTAGATATGTGCATGTGGGAATTAATTTTTTTTTTTTTTTTTTTTTATAGATTCTCACTTTCTTCTCTCCAATTGGTAATTTTCCTTTATTGTTACCCACTTTTTTTTTGTCATTACTACCACTTGCCACACTAGATTCTTTATTAGGAAGAGTTGGTGCAGAAACATTTGACCCACACACATTTGGACCCTTATCAGTTGGAATGAAAACATTTGGGCGAGAGTTACTTGGCCCACTAACCCTTGGGCCAGATCCATCATTAACAAACACTGGAATATTTCATCTACATATCACCCTCACCCTTTCCTTATCATTCTTCATTATAAAAAGATCTCTTCTAGTTTCTACAGCATGCAAAGTAACCATGTCTTTTATTTCTTCTTTGTTACCAAATGCTTGAGTAACATAGAAATTAGACTTTTGTATCATTCCATCTTTCACTTGATTTTCATCTCTTAGCTTCTTAAAAGCTCTTTTCCTAAACCCCTCTTCATCAGAATCTGTTTCACTAGCAAAATCTTCTAAATCAACAAACCCTTCATCCACATTATCATCACATGCCTCAACATGCCTTTCTATAGAACCCACCCATTCAACATCTCTATCAATATTCAAATTAAAAGTATGCATGTCTACATCAACTTCATCTATATTGTTGTCCTCATCTACCATGAAGTCACTATCACTATCACTATTAGTATTACTGTCATTATCACCACTAGCATCCTCATCCATCACTTCATGGCCCATACCTTTATTATGATATTCCACTTCAACTTCAGTTGTCACATCCCTCTCAACCTCCCATGTCAATTTTGTGTTCCATTTCTCAGTGTATACTTCAATCAGTTTATGGGTAGTAGTATATTGTAACAAACTAATGACATCTTTATCATTCCCTAATGCTTGAAGACCAAAATCTAAGTCACTCTCAGGAATTTTAAAATGGTAATACATTGGGATTGTGCTGTTGTGACCTAGCTCTAACATCATAGCATCGAGTTCGTGAACAGAGAACTCATCAGAATCTATCAAATCAACATAGTCCACTTTACCTTCAATGTAAGACCTTCCAGGATATTTAGTAAACATACCACCATGATTTATCTTCAAAGAGAATAATTTAAGGCTATTTCCTATTAAAATGATGAAAATAAATATTTAGCATGTAATCAAAAATATGCATCATAAAAGGTTTCTAAACAAAATAAGATGTGACATACCATATACCTCGCTTGGATCAAAACTTGATTCTTTACCCTTGCGTATATACCATAGTGTAAGAACCATGGTTTGGGAAGGAAATAAAAAGCTTTGATTTTAATTTTTAGTCGTAACAGGTTTTAGGGATGAAAAAATGAGGTTAGTATATGAAATTAGGGTTATAAATATGAGGGGAAAGACAAGTTGACCATTATACCCTAATGTGGGACACCTTTTGACGGGGTTTAACGTGGGAATCAAAGAAAGTTAAAAGGAGGGACGGTTTGTGTTACGCTTTTATCCAAGTAAGGATGGATAATGCAAATATTTCGAAAGAGGGATGGTTAGTGATAAAATATGTAAAACACAGGGACGGTTTTTAGTAATTTACTCTTAATATAATTTTTGAAATCCAATTTATTTTTTGATCACTCCTATATCCACAGATATTTAAGGATGCAACATTCATTTAAATGAATTTTTGTCGCCTTTAACCCCCAATGATGCAAGCAAGCTAGATCCTTTTCGTTTACGGCCAATTAGTTTTATTGGTTAATACGTAATTATTGTCGGTCTTCGGATCGAGTAGTATCATTCTTCCATTAAAAATACATTATTGTGAGGCCACAATTGAAGACTTTGGTAGAAACAGATTACATGTCCTAATAGGTTTCCAACTTCATGAAGATAATTTACGACTTTGAAAAAAGGTCAGTTGGATCCAAAAGACCATGGATTAAAATTTCTCTAAAATATATATTTTATTCCCAACTCCATAAAGATAAGTTACAGTCTTTGAAAAAGGTTAATTGGATCCAAAAGATCACGGATCAAGGTTTCTCGAAAATATATTCCCTCCGACTCAATTTAAATGTTATAGTCTGAATTTTTGAGTTTTTTTGTTTCAACTTTCTATGTAAATATTTTTGTTTGTGTTATATTATACTCGATAAAAATTATATCAATGAAAATATATTTTGAAACGACCAAACTCGAAAAGACAAAAAAAAAATTTTCTTTCTAGATCGCCGTCTCATACGCCGGTACCCCGGCGTCTCATACGCCGGCTCGCATATAAGCATTTTGGCGTCTCGACTAGCAAATGTCAACGTAAAACAGGGGCTATGGGAGCTACGCTGGAAACACCAAATCCATGCCACCGTCTCATACGCCAGTGGTGGGCGTATGAGACGCCGAGCTCTGACCAGCCCAGAATTTTTCGACCCAAATCATGTCAAACCATTTTACGCAACCAAATCAAATGACCAAATTTAGCAATACCTTTAAACACACCTTTTAACATAAACTATCATTTTTCATATAGACCAAACTAGCATTTACCAACTCTTGATTCAAGCGGGTCAATTACCCACGCCTTTGCCCATTTTGCCAATTTACCACATTTCACTAAAACGCACATTTGCTTTCCTTTCTTTGACCCCAAATCCAAAATTAAATAGATATACAATATAAGACCCATTTTGACTAAAAGGGATTTCATAACATATATAACCAATCAAAACGATCAAGTCATTCACATACAATTCCTTTGACATCCAAAAGTCCACGACCACGAAAATAACATTTCATTACATAAACTACTCAAGACTTTGACACTAAACTCGTATAACCAACATGACTCCCAAAAGATACAAGTTTATACCGAGCTAAAGTCCGAGGGTCACTATGCTACCAAAACCAAAAGATTTCCATTTCCTTTATACACGATCATATACCTTCAAGATAATGTCTACTAGCAACTTCACTTCAAATCAACTTAGTTCCTATTACCGGAACCACCTATAAAATGGGAAACATCTAAAACATTAAGCTACACGCTTAGTGAATAAAATTGTACACATCAATACACACATTGGAGGATAACAAACAACAACACACGCATGTAGCCTATGGTACCGTCGTACCATCTCTTGCATGCTCATATCAACATAATCTCACATATATGGATCCATAAACAATCATAGCATCAATACGTTGTACATACGCATGAGCAAACCAAATAGCCATCAAATAGGCATAGTCCGAATCAATTACAAGACATGAAAATCCATCATCATCTTGTAATCGACCCAACATATATATAGATGTGTACAAAAATACTCACCTCCAATGTGACCACAACAAACAAGATAGCCACAACAACAATTGCTCTATTGCTTTCAACCTAGCAATAATCATCATTCACATATAAGGCTAATTTCATAAATAAGGCTATCTAAATCAAATCATAAGTTTCCCCATTAACCCATTTCAATACATTTCTATGGAACTTGGTTTCCATCTTAAATCTCATTTTACTAGTATTTTCTTGATAAATCTTTATTTAAACACCAAGGTTCATCTTCTCCATAAAACCCCCAAATTTATTAAAATGCATGAACCCTAAATCAAATTCATCAATTTTAAGGAAATGATTGTTACCTTGAATGGAACTAAAATGGATGAGAATGAAAGTCACCAAAACCCCTTTTTCTTCTTTCTCAAAATCGACCCACACACCTTACCAAGAAGGGTTTCTTGTTTGATTACACTAGTAAAATGGAACTTGATTATGGGATGAATGGATGATCTTGCTTAAAAATTAAAGAAGATAAGATGATATTTTGTGAGAGATGGATGGATTGTGTGTTTGGTGGTGAAGAAGATGGAGAAATGATCAAACCAAGTATGGGGGATCATACTTCCCCCCACTCCGGTTTTTGAATAAAATAAGTGGGTATAATACCCGCTATCCACTAAAGTTCCAACTACTAAGTATTCCATTCTCAAAATAAAATACTAGGAACTTATTTTAAAGATGAAACTACAAAAGTAGGTTATTTATTATGTTTAAAATCTTGGGGTGTTACACTTTCTTTGTATGAACTCGTAACATATCTATTGAACAGGGAAGATAATATATATTAGTCTATCTATACTACTATATAAAGCATCAACCTCCCTCCCCATTTTTTTCAAATTACAACTTTGAACTACCCAAAATACTCCTCTTCTTTACTTATTATTTCCAAATCTCCACTTGATATACCTATATTACCCTTAATGAAATTAATTTACAACATGAACCCCTTAACTCCTAAAATAACTACACTACCACTTTTACATCAATAACCTTTACATCAATAGCTTATACTACTCGCCGCCGCCGCCACCACCACCACCACCAGTCGCCGCCACCACCACACCGTCGTTACCATATTCACCGCAGCATTGTGCGGGCATTCGTCTAGTTTTACATATATATTTCTACTAGTCTTTAGTCCCAGATTTCAAAAGACATATCCAACTTTTGTTTTAATATGTGATGTTAAAAATTTTATAAAGTATTTTACATAAAATTTATTTTATAACGAATAAACAATTATATAATATAACAAAAAATGTACAATACTACAATTAATACAAAAGTACATTAAGATGCACCATTGTTTGGATAAATTAGTATACAAATGACGTTAAAATGGAATACATGAAATTTCAATAATATAAATACATAAATTTTTTTGAAAAGAAATAATGTTTGGAATAACTAAGTTTGTTAGAGGTCCTGAATAGCCGTGATCACGAACCGGGTAATGGGGGAACCGGAACCGAACCGGTTCCTCCTCACCAAAACGTAACCGGTTTTTTTTACCCGAACCGGTTCCTACCCGGTTTGGGGATCCAAATACCTTACCCACCCTACCCGATTAGGGCCGGGTACTAACCCGGGAACCG
>JAOXNX010071856.1:0-10430 GCA_028566075.1 Solidago caesia | reverse complement strand
GCATATCATACATGGATCCTGGCTTACCCTCAGACTTTAGAGATGCTACATCAATTTGCTAAAGTCTGTAACTACAGCTTAATATTGAACAATGTTTCTTTTCAAACTTGTATTACAAGCTGTGAAAAACGTTATTTATAAATATATTTTTAAAACGACACGTTTGAGTCGTTCATTATATATCTTGTGTTGTGATATTGTTGAAGTCACGCCCCTTCGGCACGTCATATTTTGGGGGTGTGACACATATGGCGTCGCCAAGTTCAATCTACCTTAATCGGACTCGGGCTTGATGCCTTTATCAATGATGGCAAGGCTCCATCCAAGACTATTACTGACAAGGACACCACAAAACCAAACCCGGAATACACGGCTTGGTATCGCCAAGATCAGATCTTGTTTAGTGCCATTCTCGGATCATGCTCTCCCGAGATTCAACCTGTTATTGCATCGGCTTCAACTGCCAAGGAGGCATGGGATCGCCTCACATCCAGTCTTGCAAGCAAATCTCGATCCAGAATTATCTCCCTTAAGTCAAAACTTGCAAAGAACCCAAAAGGAAATCGATCTGTAGCAGTATTCCTCAATGACATGCGATCTATTGCGGATGAATTGGCGCTGGTTCAAAGTCCGATTGATGAAGAAGATCTTCTCGTTTATATCCTCACCCAACTTGGCGAGGAATATAACCCCATCACTTCTACACTTAAGGTTCGAGAGCAACCGATTTCTTTTTCGGAACTTCTTGACAAACTTGTCGAATTTGAGAGGTCACTTAAGGAAATTGAACCTCCCACTCCTCTAATCGCCACTGCTAACGCTTCACAACGACAACCAGGTCGTTCCAAAGTCAGATCTACATCTGATCAGTCTACCCGTAACCAACGTTCTTATTCAGGAACCTCTCAACGTTCATATCGGGTGCAAAACAATCAACCGATTAACTACTCCCGCTCAAACAGAAGCAATCAGTTTTGTGACTACTGTAAAATTCCAGGTCATGATACACGTGACTGCCGAAAACTTGCTAAGTTTTTAAAGGATCATAACATCACCTTCAACAACTCAAATCCTCCAGTTGCTAACAGTGTTACATCCACCCCTGGTTCCAACATGTGGATGATGGACAGTGGCGCATCTCATCACCTTGCTCCTGGTCCAGCCAATCTCACTTCCGTCTCAGAGTATGGTGGTCCAGATGAAATACTCTTGGGCAATGGTACGGCTCTTTCAATTTCTCATGTTGGTAACACCCAGTTTAATACAAATTCCAAACCATTACATATCTCTGATATTCTTTGTGTTCCACAACTGCGTAAACACTTGCTTTCCGTTGCTAAATTATGTCGCACTAACCACGTTTCTGTTGAATTCTTTCCTTATTACTTTTTTGTGAAGGATCTCAACACGGGGGCGCCGATCTCACGGGGGGAGAATATTAATGATGTCTATTACATCAACAGCTTGCATTCATCTTTTCAAACAAATGCTGTCACTGTCACACCAACCCAATGGCATCATCGACTTGGACATCCTTGTTCTCGCACCTTTAAAATCATTTGTAAAGTCCTCGGTCTTCATTTTCCTTCTTTACCAGAATCGCATTTACATTGTCAATCGTGTGCTATTAATAAAAGTCATAAGTTACCGTTTCGCCAAAACTCGTTTGTTGTTACTAAACCTTTGCAACTTCTATATTCTGATGTTTGGGGTCCCGTCAAACAATCTGTTGATGGTTTTAAATATTATGTGGTGTTTGTGGATTATTTTTCTAAATATATATGGTTGTATCCACTCAAGTTAAAATCTGATGTTTCTAAATTTTTTCCCCAATTTAAACTACTTGTGGAAAAATTCTTTCAGTTTCCCATCATTTCTCTCTTTACAGATAATGGTGGGGAATATCTTGGGTTAGCCTCATTTTTGAAATCCACAGGCATTTCACACTACACAACCCCTCCCCATACTCCCGAACAAAATGGGTTTGCCGAGCGTCGACATCGTCACATTGTCGAAACCGGTCTTGCCCTTCTTCATTATGCCGGGTTACCACTTAGCTTTTGGTCTCATGCGTTTTAAACAGATGCTTATTTGATTAACCGACTTCCAACTCCAACGCTTAACTCCAAAACCCCCTACCAAATGCTTTATCATACCCCTCCAAACTACAGCAAACTAAAAGTATTCGGGTTCCTATGCTACCCTTGGCTCAAACCGTACTCTTCCTCTAAGCTTGAACCTCGGTCCCAACCGTGTGTTTTCCTTGGTTACTCCAACTCCAAGTCTGCCTACAAATGCTTTGACCCACAGACTAACAGGTTGTATCACTCCCGCCATGTAACCTTTGCTGAAAACCGACTTCCTTACAAAGACAAGACAACCTCCACCTCAACACTTCCTACCATCGATGTCTTTCTTAATGCATGCCCTTCATCCACAGTGCATGCTCCTCCTTCCCACATTCCACCTACTACCACAACTCAGGTCCCCTCCACATCTTCCGCTACTACCGATTCCATTTCCTCGCCGAGCTCGATTCCAATCTCCCAATCAACTCATGCATCATCCTCATCCTCGTCTCTCAATTCTGAATCCCCATCTAGTGTCTGTCACTCCCCGTCACATACCTCAGCCACTTCTACTAATCACCCTACATCACCTACTACTACCCCCACAAATGTCCCTACTATTTCAGACACACTTGACCCTTCCACCAATTCTGATCCTTCACCAATTAACCCACCTCATCGTGAGCGGAAACCCAACCCCAAATACTTCAATCCTCAGTTTGTTAACACCATAACCACTCATCCTATCCCTCAGCCTCTTGAGCCCAACACCTATCTCCAAGCCTCTAAAGACCCACTATGGCGCAAGGCTATGGATGATGAATACAATGCTTTACTTCGTAATCACACATGGGATCTTGTTCCACGATCCTCTCGGAAACCCATTGGTTGCAAATGGATCTTTCGCATCAAACGCCATCCGAATGGTACAGTAGACAAATACAAAGCGCGTCTTGTTGCTAAAGGTTTTCTTCAAGAATTTGGCAAGGATTATTTCGACACATTCAGTCCGGTTACTAAACCTGTCACCATCCGGACAATCTTATCCATTGCTTTATCTCGGGGTTGGACACTCCGTCAGCTTGATGTCAACAATGCATTTCTCCATGGTCATCTCCAGGAGGAGGTTTACATGGTTCAACCTCCGGGTTACACCGACCCGCAACTACCGAATCATGTTTGCAGACTAAAGCGTTCGCTATACGGTCTCAAACAAGCTCCCCGAGCTTGGTATATGGAACTAACGTCTTTTTTACTTGCCAAAGGTTTTGTGAAATCTCTTGCTGATGCCTCGTTATTCATTTATAATAAAGATGGTATTATGTGTTACTTCATGGTGTATGTTGATGATATTATACTCACCAGCAACTCTCAACAGTTTAGTGACACTTTTGTTGCTCAATTGGCATCTCGTTTTTCTGTTAAGGACTTGGGATATCCAAGTCACTTCCTTGGGGTTGAATTAATACCCACAACTACGGGTTTATTTCTTTCCCAACCTCGACACATACATGACTTGTTGGTCACGCATCACATGGATGGAGCTAAACCGGTTTTGACCCCACTTTGTTCCTCTCAAGTACTTACATTGGATGATGGTACCCCAAAAGTTGATCCGACACCATATCGCCAACTAGTTGGCTCGCTCCAGTATCTTGCTTTTACGCGCCCTGATATAGCCTTTGCAGTCAACAAGTTGGCTCAGTTTATGCATCAGCCTACACAAACCCACTGGCAAGCACTTAAACGTCTTCTTCGCTATCTCAAAGGTACAGTGTATCATGGCCTATTTCTCAACAAGAAATCTCCTATCACTTTAACAGCCTTTTCAGACTCTGATTGGGGAGGTGTTTCAACAGCTGGTCGGTCCACCACCGCATACCTGTTGTATCTCGGTTCTAACATCATATCATGGAAATCTGCAAGGCAAAAATCAGTATCACGATCATCTACTGAAGCGGAGTACAAAGCCCTTGCCAATGCCGCCTCTGAACTTGCATGGGTCGAAAACTTACTCACGGAGCTTGGTCTTTCCACTAAAGATCCTCCCACATTATATTGTGAGAACACCGGTGCCACTTACTTATGCGCAAACCCAGTCTACCATTCTCGAATGAAACACGTTGCACTTGATTATCACTTTGTACGTGAAAAGGTCGCTGCCGGCAAGTTACATGTTCGTCACATCAACTCTACAGATCAGCTGGCCGATGCTCTGACAAAACCACTGTCTCGAGCTCCCTTCTTGAAACTACGGTCCAAGATCGGAGTCTCCGATGGAGCCTCCGTCTTGCGGGGGCGTATTAGTCACATGACTCAAAATATTAATCCCACAAATTAAATGTTATTCATTTAGAATATTCCAGTAGCTTGTATACTGTGAATAGGGTTATTACCTTCCTAGTTTAGGCCTAAAATTACTCCATAATTGTTGTAATCTCTCCTGTATATACACTTGTAAACCTCTGTACTTGATCAATTAAAACAGAGTAATCATTCAAGCCTTTTTACATACCACTCTCAATACTGCCCTCATGCTTCCTTCGTCCATCCTTAATTGGTTGGTTGTATTGAGACATAGGTAATAGTAATGATAATGAAAAATCAAACTTGGTTACGTATAATGTAATCGATCGTTAACTATTGGTCCATATTCCATTTCCTCTAAAATTGGGTAATGAAAATTCATTATCCACCTCTTTATTTATTGGATGGTTACCAAAATGGATCATACGATGTCTTTTCTAACAAATCCATATAATAATTTTTTTGATATATAATAATAATAATTTATTTTATCGATTACTTATGGATACATGGTTTTAAATGTTCATGAGTTGCATCATGTTAAGTTTATAGTTATAGTCATGTTTGATATTTTTAACGGATAAAATGTTATGTGTACCTATAAATCTATGTCAATCAATTTCTAATTAAATAAGATGATTACACTTCATTACCAAACAAGAACAATAAAAAATGTATAAATATTTTATTGGATTGCAAAAATTTACTTAAGACTTTACATGCATGGAAATAGTTAAAACAAATCACATTTCTCCGGATATCATATATGCAATTAACTACATAAATATTGGCTGCAGCAAGGTGAAATTCATAGATAAAAATGTTTATTATTTAAATTAAAAGGATTAGATTGTAACTTTTTTTTGAAAAATTCTACTTTGCTGGATATACAGTCTGCTGCATATTAAATTTTCCATTTTATAAAACACATCAAATGTGACTTAAAACAAAATAGCTTGACATCTAAGGTGATCCTACTTGTGCAACCACATTTGGCTTTTATTGAACTACAATTATTAAAAGTTTGTGAAATGTTTAATAATTCATGAATCAAAGTCTTTTTCTAATGACATGAGAGTAAAAAAATGGATACACAGGTAAAGGAGAAGGTTTCATGTTCAAATTATTTGCTAAATTTCGAGTTTTTGGTTTTGATGTATATGATTTACTAAGTATTTATAGAATTCTTTACTAAACTTATTCTTTGATCATCCTAAAATATTAATCGTAGTTAAGTTCGAAGCCGACTTCTTTCTATGACTTTCAATCTTTCGTACCATTAGCTTAGACACCTTGCACTTTGGAGATAGTTGGTATAATTTTTGTTGAATGTAGAGTGGTTTGGTAACACCATGTTTGTTAGTTTGTCGACCTACATGTGGGAGTTTGGTTGACTAGTGAGGCCTTTGCCTATAAGGCGTCGACCTTGGCGTCTTCCCTACGCGTCGACGCCAACGCAATCGCGGGGGTGGCGTCGAGGTGGGTGTTCATCTGGGAGACGTCGTTGACGAAGAGAGAGAGAGAGAGGTGTGTGGGTCTGAGCATTAAATTTTTTTTTCTTTCTGGTTTTTTAGATATAGATATGATATACGGAAGAAAAAAAGAAGAAGAAAATGTAATTCTTTTTGTTTGTTTGTTTTTTATTTTATTTAAATTTCTTCTTTAAAAATTAATATTACAACATTATATTCCTTTTCTATAAGAATTCTAAAATAATGTTTTAGTTTTATAAAATTAATATGTTTATTTAGTTTTGTGTTTAAATAATGTGAAATAATAAAATATTTGATGATGTGATAAAAAAAATGCTTATACGGCCACTCCCTAAGGGAGCTTCATGCCTGATCGTCATCACCCGTCGTGGAAGAACACATTGGCAGCAGCTCGTCTATACCCGGTCATCATCGTTGCTCGTCTTTTTTTTCGAAAGGTTTTGACGAACAAGTGGGTCCAAGGTGTTAATGTATGTGTGTGTGTGTTTAATATTTTTTTTTATTGGGGATGAGGTGAGGATGAGGGTATGATAGGGAGGGGGTAGTTCTTGGGTGTATCTTGAAGAGAGAAAGCTGATGTGGCAGTCAAGACGAGGTGATGACAGCGTCAGGATAGGAAGAGGCCTAAGCAAAAAGTATTCATGAGGGTCTTTTTAAAGAAAATATTGATGTAATAGGAAAGAAAGTGTATAAAAAATGGTCTTTGCAAAGGTCTGATATCACATGTGGACATGTGGGCATCAAAACTTCTAAAGTTCTAATACG
Organism: Solidago caesia; assembly: GCA_028566075.1. NCBI lineage: Eukaryota > Viridiplantae > Streptophyta > Magnoliopsida > Asterales > Asteraceae > Solidago > Solidago caesia. The sequence continues at coordinate 3,796 of JAOXNX010071856.1, read as the reverse complement.
ACATCTTCACGGACGTGATAGTGTGATACCAAACCGGTGGTTCACTTGGTTTTATTCAAGATGGTTTCCTAAATTTCAATTTTGTATTTTTATTCATCTTTAAAATATGGGATTGTGTGACTTGGGTCCTTCGGATACATGTTAAAACATCAAGATTTTTTTTAAAAACGAAAATGCCTTTTATAAGAATTAGACGCATGTCCGTGCGATGTAGCGGCAATGATAGTAGCGGCGGCGGTGTAGTGGAGGCGGTGGTGTGGTTATTAATGTAAAGGGGGTAGCGGCGGCGGTGTAGTGGAGGCGATGGTGGTGGTATGGTTATTAATGTAAAAGTGGTAGTGTAGTTATTTTAGAAATTAAATGGTAGATGTTGTATATTAATTTCATTAAGGGTATATTGGGTATTCAATAGAATCATGGATAACGTTAGCTATATTAGTAAGGACGTTTTAGGTATTTCAAAGGTAGAAAGTTTAAAAAGGGGGAGGGGTAGTTTGTTTTATAAGGGAGTAAAGATAAAGATATAATCCTTATTAAAAGAGCATCCCCCTTTTTAACTTTTCTGTCTTTGAAATACCTAAAATGCCCTCAATTTCAAAAGCTTTCTTTTTGTAATTAACTAATATACCTAAAATACATTTAATAAAATAATTTACAACATCTATCCATTAACTCCTAAAATAACTACATTACCTCCCCTTTTACATCAATTGCATTTACATCAATAACAACACCACCGCTGTCGGCACCGCGATCACCACCAGTCGCCGCCGCCACCACCCGTTGCCGCCACCACCACATCGCCGCCGCTACCACCATTACTGCCGCATCGTGCGGGCACCAGCCTAGTATGTATATATTGGTAGATAACAGCTTATTTCTTTGAGTTGATAGATTTGGGAGTTAATTTTATTACATACTCCTAGGGTATACCATATTATCAAATTTCACCCCTTTACTTTTTTTTTTTTTGTCATTACATCTTCCTAAGGTGACTTTTTTTGCTTCATACACACCCTTCCCTCTAACAGCCGTTAATGTGGCTCCTTTAACCCCCTCATGTGCAATGCATATGAGGGCATTTTAGTCCTTTTACATCACATTCTCCCCTAATCACTCCAATCTTTTTTTCCCCGATTATCTCTCATCAATCCAGCCATCTTCTTCTTGCTTCTCTCTCCACAATTCACCCATTATCATCATCATCATCTCAAAACAAAGTCGAGCACATACTTTACACAAATTAAACAAAATCCCTAAAAAAATCTCTTCTTCATCAGCACTCCCAAATAAAAGTCTTCTTCATTCCTATATTGATTTTCTCCAAACTACTAACATCTAAACAAAAAGCAATTCATATAAACTATTCGCTAATGGCTACTGCCATATCGTACGTACCAAAAAGGTTTCAGAACATAGGGTAAGTTCTAGGAAATATAACCAACAAAAAAAATAAAATAAAATTGGTTCGCTATTTATAATATACTAAAATAAAACTTATTTATTCTAATTCATAACACATGTTAATTTAATATATCTATGTTTCTAACTTATAATATAGGGCAAATTATTTAGAAAGTACCTCAACTATCCCCTAAAAGTTGTATTGACGTCCCAACTTCCAAATGTTATATTGTGGTATGTGAAACCGGTAAAAGTTTACTTCGTGGACCACACATCAAGTAACCGGTTGTTGTTTAATGAGATGACAATATTTATTTAATTATTTCATACGTGGATATTACAAGTCATGACTAAATAACCCCGCCCCTCGCTTATTAAGGTCCCCGCCCTCATTCCCGGCACAATACCCCACTCTCTTGGTCCCCCCCCCCCTTTTGTCTGAAATCACACACACTAACACACACATAACCCTAAAATAAGCTTAATAAATCCTTGTGTAGCTGAAATACATCTCGTTCTAGTATCGATTATCGTTGTTAATCGCCTTTTCATGCCTGAAGGTAAGAAATCCGACAATTTTTTGAAGTATTTAGGGTTTTTTTATAAAAATTTTATGTTAAAAAAAACGAGTTTGCATGGGGTTTTTTTGAAAATAGAGTTATTTGTATTTAAATATTGGAATAAATTATATTTTAATTATTATTTAGTTGTTAACCTAAAGTTTGCATGTATTATGCAGGATGGTTGGAAGGGGCTTTGCGTTTTCTGTACACTTTGATGGGTCTTTTGAGTATCCACCTCTGAGGTATGAACATGGAATTGATACGGATATTTTGATAAGTCAACTGTCATATGATTAGTTAGTGGAATATTTAGAAAAGGTATGTGATTGCACTTTCAATGGCATGTACTTCCTACTTCCAGGCAAAGAACTAACTGATAATGGGCTGGTTAAAATTGATGGCCAAAAAGAATGTGAAATGTTGTTTGATATAGCATACTCATATGGTAAACTGAGCATTTATCTTGACCATTTTATTGATGATTTGAGTGCATATCTAGTTTTGCCTGCAAAACCTAATGATGGTGATGTCTTAGATGAGGGTGGTGATGTTGCTTTCAATGTGGATGCTTTTTTTATTTCTCAAAGTCAACCTGTTGCTAGTTTAGGTGCCAACAGTCAACCTGTTGCTAATTTAGGTGCCAATGTAGGACATGAGAATGAAAATGATATAGACAATGAAACTGAAGCAGATTTAGGACATGACAATGAAAATGATTTAGGGAATGAAAGTGAACCAGATGTAGGACATGACAATGAGGTAACACCAGAGAAAGATGTAGGACCTTTTGATGGGGATGAATCAAGTGATACTGAGTATGACCCATCTTCCAGTGATAGTGAAAGTGAGACTGCATCAGTGGATTACCTGTCAGAAGGAGAGGATGAATTAAGAGAATTTAGGCTTATGAAAAAGGCACAAAAAAATAACCCTAAGACCAAGAGACAACCCAAGCTAGGTGATCCAACTCCTAGGGGTAATGTTAATCCTAATATACCAGATTTTGTGGGTGACCATGAGGAATTCATGAGGGAACTGGTAGACAAGTTAAAGGAATCAGATATGTTGGATGAGGATCCATTCAAGAAGTTAGAAAATCTGGACAAGTGGCCAATTCATGATGTTAATATCCATTGGAGGCACAAAGAGCCAGTAGTTGGAGAAAGGTTTATTGACCATCATCAGTTTAGGGAGATGATGACATACTTTGCTCTTGCAAATGGTTTCTCCATTTGGTTTGAGAAATCCACACAGCAGAAGTGTGTTGCAAGGTGTGGTCAAAGAGCTCCAAGGATAAGTAATCCTGAGTTAGGCAAGCAAAGAAAACAAAATAGGTATCCTGCTACTACAAAAGGTGAGGAACCCAAATGTCCTTGGAGGTGTTATGCTAGAAAAATGGTATCTGAAAATTCTTTTCAGATAATGTCTTTGAATGATGAACATACTTGTGTAAGGAATTTCAGGTTTGGGTCACTGGTCAACTATAAGTGGATTGGGAAAAGGTTTGGTGATAGAATAAGGGCACATCCTGATATAAAGTTGGTTACAATTTCTGATATGGTCATGAGGAAGTACAAATGCCAAGTCACATCAACCCAGTGTAGAATGGCCAAAAACTTTGCTTTGAATGAGTACCAAAAGTCACTGGAGGAACACTATGGAATGCTTAGATCATATGCAGATGAATTACTATCAAGCAACCCAGGTTCTACTGTCAAGATTGCTGTAACAAGGGACCCAGATGATAAGGTCTACTTTGACAAGATGTATATTTGCTTTCATGCTTTGAAACAAGGTTGGTTGCATGGTTGTAGAAGGGTCATAGCACT
>JAOXNX010071836.1:0-10432 GCA_028566075.1 Solidago caesia | reverse complement strand
TGGTGTGGCTGAGAGGAAACATAGACACCTTCTTAATGTGGCTAGGTCTCTTATGTTTCAGGGGGGAATTCCTCTGTATCTTTGGTCTGAGTGTATCTTAACTGCTACTTACTTGATAAATAGATTACCCTCCTCTGTGTTAAATGGAAAATCACCTTATGAAATGGTGTTTGGTTTTGAACCTGTTTTAACTCATTTAAGAACTTTTGGATGTTTGTGTTTTGCTACAACACTTAACAATAATGATAAATTTAGTTCAAGGTCTGAAAAATGTATTTTGGTAGGATATGCAAATTCAAAGAAAGGTTACAAGCTTTATAGTTTGGAAAATAAAAAGTTTGTGTTTTCTAGAGATGTCAAATTTTATGAAAATATCTTTCCTTATACTATGTCTGCTGGTGATCATACCACTGTTTCTGTGTATGATAAAACTATTAATCATCATAATTTTTTTAATACACCTTACATTGATGATATTTCCATTTATGAAACTCCCAATGATGAAGAGGAGGTTTTAAATGATATTGGCAAGGATGTTAACAGTTTCTCTCAATCACTAGGCAGTCCTTCTACTAAAATACATGATTCTGGCAGTCAACACACTACTAATCATGATAGTAGTAATTCTACCAGTATTGATGGAGAGGCTGCATCTATTGACCCTAATTCAAATGATCATAATGAATCTTCTGAGGGTAATGTGAATACTAATGTATTGAATGAAAGTGATAATCTTAGAAGATCTTCCAGACATGTTAATTTACCTGCTAGATTAAATGATTTTGTTTTGGAAGGGAAAGTTAAATATGGTCTAAATAAAGTAATAAGTTATGCTAAGTTGAGTCCTGAAATGAAGTGTTTTACTTCAAATTTGAATAAAAGCATAGAACCTACATGTTATTTGGAAGCTGCTAATGATAGTAATTGGATTAATGCTATGAATCTTGAAATGGAAGCTTTGAATAAAAATGGTACTTGGGTTGTTACTGATTTACCTCCTAATAGGAAGGCTATAGGTTGTAAGTGGGTGTATAAAATAAAGTACAAATCTACAGGTGAAATAGAAAGATATAAAGCTAGGTTAGTTGCAAAAGGTTATAATCAAAGGGAAGGAATAGATTTTGAAGAAACTTTTGCACCTGTGGTTAAAATGGTTACTATTAGGTGTTTGTTATCTTTGGCAGTTTCTAAAGGTTGGTGCATTTTTCAACTTGATATTAATAATGCATTCTTGTATGGAGATTTAAATGAAGAAGTATATATGAAATTACCTGAAGGATACTTTGATAAAAATGATAAAAAGGTGTGCAAGTTAGTTAAATCTCTATATGGCTTGAAGCAAGCACCTAGACAATGGAATGATAAATTAACATCTGCTTTGTTAGAGTATGGTTTTACACAATCTAAATCTGATTATTCATTATTTGTTAAAAATGAAGATGGTGTGTTTGTTGCACTTCTTGTGTATGTAGATGACATTGTTTTAACTGGAAATTGTGTAAATGAAATTGAGAAAGTTAAGGATTTTTTTAAAACTAAGTTCAAAATAAAAGATCTTGGAAAGTTAAAGTATTTTTTGGGAATAGAAGTTGTTGAAAATGAAAAAGGTCTTTGTCTCTCACAAAGAAAGTACTGTCTTGAATTATTAAATGACTTTGGTTTACTTGGTTGCAAACCTTGTTCTACTCCTCTTGAAATAAATATAACAATGCCAATTGATTCTAATAAGTCCAAACCACTGGATAATATTTCTGTTTACCAAAAGTTAATAGGGAAATTAATCTATCTGTCTTTAACAAGACCAGATATTAGCTATGCTGTGCAGTGTTTAAGTCAGTTCATGCATGCTCCTTTGCAAGATCATTTGAACATGGGACTCAGAGTTCTAAGGTATTTAAAAGGTTCACCTGGTAAGGGCATCTGTATTGGTAAGAATGACAATCTTGACTTAACTGCTTATGTTGATTCTGATTGGGGTAGATGCCTAAGTACAAGAAGGTCTGTTACTGGTTATATGCTTTGTCTTGGAAAATCTTTGATTTCTTATAAAAGTAAGAAACAGCCTACTGTTGCCAAGTCCTCTGCAGAAGCAGAATATAGGGCAATGGCAGCAGTAACATGTGAAATTATATGGGTTTTGAACTTATTGAGTGATTTAAAGCTCAGAACTGTGTTACCTATAAGTGTTTATTGTGATAGTAAGTCTGCTATTCAAATTGCTCATAATCCTGTGTTTCATGAGAAAACCAAACATTTTGAGATTGACTTACATTTTGTAAGAGAAAAGATAAGTGCAGGATTACTGAAGGTGATTAAGATTGATTCAGATTTTAATCCTGCAGATTTGTTAACCAAGAGCTTAAGTTCAAAACAACATTCTTTTTTACTTGAAAATTTTAATCTTTATGATGCTTACCAAGTTTAACTTGAGGGGGGATGTTAAAAGTATAATGAGGTTATTTCAAGTTTAAACTTGGGTTTGGTATTTTTGGTTAAAAGATTATAGTATATGTTTTATATACTTATTAGTGGTTAAGTGTATTTGTGCAGATTTATAAAGAAAGAGACACATGAGGATATAAAGTATAAGATATGAAGTAAAGGGACTATTTCTGGACAAAGTGAAAGATGGAAAGCTGGATGTATAAAAGGAAGATTAGGGCACTGTAGCTATATTCTTTTCATCCTCATTCTATTCGTAATACACATCTTATTATCTACTTCTTCATATCATAGATCATATTGATCTATTGTTTTTCTGGTGATTGTATCTAATCATATTCCTATTGATTAGAGTTCTGTAATAATAATAATCATAATACTTTCATATTAATAATATTCTTCTATCAATCATTTGATTGAAATCTGTGTTGTTGAGTTCTTTAATATCATTGAAATTGAGAAATCTTTCATGGTATCAGAGCCCTACGATTTAGGGGTTTTCTGATATTCTTCGAGTTTCTATCATCTTCTCTTTTCTTTAGGGCGTATTCCGATCTTTTGGAACCCTAATTTCTGATTTTCTATATTTGGGGATCTTTTGGTTCGATTGGTTAGGGTTTTGATTCGAAACCCTCGATATTGTCTTCCGCTGCGGTATCTGGTGATTGGTTCTAGATCGTTTTTCGATTTAGGGCTTCTTCGTATTGCGATTGCCTACTAGCACTGTTTGCCCTTCTTTTCCATTCTCTTTATTCTGTTTATTTTTTGGTTATCTGAGATTGTTCCCTAAGAGTGGGGTATTTCATACTTGACCTACCGTTTGAACGGCAAGGAATCCTGTTCTTGATATTTCCACGGGGGCAGTTTTGGTACCACTTCCTCTATTAGAGGATTGTTAATGTTCTTGGTGTTTATTTCTGTTCTTGTTTCTTATTTCTTATTTCTTGATTGTTTATTAATTGCTATTGTTATCTGGTTCTTATTATCTTACTTGTTGTTTCAAGTTTTTAGTTCTTATTGATTCTTGTCTTTCTTGTTATCTGGTTGCATAATTGTTTCTCTTCTTGTATTGTGTTTGTCTGTCTTTATCTTTTATCTTCTATCTTATTATTTGTTTCTTTGAAATTTTCTAACAATGGTTAATACACCTCCTGCCTCTGTTCATGGTGGAAATACACCACCACCTTCTGTGCATGATTATGAGTCTGATGTTGATGATGTTTTTGAGACTAGGATTAGTAAGCTTGATTTTGGTAATCCTCTTTATCTGCATGCAAGTGATACTCTTAGTACTCCTTTAATTGGGTTCAAATTGTTAGGAACCGACAACTATAAGGTTTGGTCATGTGCTATGCAACTTGCTCTTGAAACTAAGAATAAGACTGGCTTTATAGATGGTTCTTGTGTTAAATCTGTGGATAATGTGGTTTTAGCAAAACAATGGGATAGGTGCAATGCTGTAGTACTTAATTGGATACTTGGTTGTGTGTCTCAGGATTTGTATCTAGGCCAAATTTTTTCAAAAAATGCTGCTGTTGTCTGGCAAGAACTTAAAGATACTTATGATAAAGTAGATGGTTCTGTTATCTTTAATCTTCATCATCAAATACATTCACTTACTCAAAATGGTAGTAGTTTGGCTGAATATTATCATAAATTGACTTCTTTGTGGAAACAATTTGATGCTATGGTTATGTTACCTTCTTGTGTTTGTGCTGCTAATAAAGATCTTAAAGCTCATAATGATTTGCTTAGGCTAATGCAGTTCTTGATGGGGTTAGATGATGTTTATATGTCTGTGAGGAGTAATCTTTTGACTAGAGAACCCCTGCCTTCTGTTAAAACTGCTTTTGCCATTATATCCAGGGAGGAATCACATAGGGGGGGTATTTCTAATAAAACTTCTGCTAATACTCCTTCTGCTTTTGTGGCCAAAGGAAATTTCAATAAGCATACTACTCCTAAAGGTTCTACTGCCACTTTTGATCAAAAGAAAACTTTTGATAATAATTTTGAATCTAAAAGAACTTTTGATAATTCTGCAAGAACTTTCAGACCACCTAATCCAAATTTGCAATGCTCTAATTGTCATAAACTTGGGCATACTATTGAAAGGTGTTTCCAACTTGGGTATAAAAGACCTTCTGTGCAATCTGGTGCTAAGTTTTCTAATAACAATGTGCATGTTGATTCTTTTTCTGGTTCTCATTCTTCTGGTTCTTCTGCAAATGATTCTTCTCAAAATCTTTCTTTATCTTCTGACCAAGTTTCTCAACTTCTAAGTCTTTTAAAGAATTCTCAGACTTCTGGAGCAGTTTCTGCTCATATGGCAGGTATTTTCAGACCATTTTCTTGGTTCAATTCTCATAGTCTTTTCTCTTTTTCTACTTTTTTAAAATGGATAATTGATTCTGGTGCTAACCAACACATGTCTTCTTCTAATAAGAATTTTACTGATCTGGTGGATATTTCTGATTTAAAATTAACTATTGGTCATCCTAATGGTACTAATGCTCTTGTTACTCAAATTGGTAATCTCAGAATTAGTTCTACCATTACTTTGTTTGATGTTCTGGTTGTTCCAGATTATTGTGTGAATCTTATGTCTGTTCATAAACTTGCTAGAGATAGTAAATTATTTGTAGGCTTTACTGAAACTCAATGTCTTATTCAGGACTTACATCAAAGGAAATTGATGGGGACTGGTAGTCAGGAAGGGGGATTATACTTCTTTGATGCTTCTTCTTCTTCTAATCATGTTCTTTCTTGTCATGCTTCTTCTACCCCTGCTCATTCTGTTTATTTGTGGCATCATAGGTTAGGCCATCCTGCTAAACCTGTTCTTTCTGTTTTAAGACATAAGTTAAAGTTGTCTGATGTTCATATGTCTCCTTGTGATGTTTGTCATAAAGCCAAACAAACAAGGGAACCTTTTCCACTTAGTGACCACAAAACTGTTGCTCTTGGTGATATTGTTCATCTTGATGTCTGGGGTCCTTACAAAGTTTCTAGTAAGGAAGGTTTTAAATACTTCTTAACTATTGTGGATGATTTTACCAGAGCAGTTTGGACTTTTTTGTTAACATCTAAAAGTGAAGTTGCTTCTTATATTAAACAGTTTTGTGCATTGATAAAAAATCAGTTTAACACTTCTGTTAAAATTTTCAGAAGTGATAATGGGTCTGAATTTGTTAACTCTTCTTTAACTACTTTCTTTCATCATGAGGGGATTATTCATCAAACAACTATAGCTTATACTCCTCAGCAAAATGGTGTGGCTGAGAGGAAACATAGACACCTTCTTAATGTGGCTAGGTCTCTTATGTTTCAGGGGGGAATTCCTCTGTATCTTTGGTCTGAGTGTATCTTGACTGCTACATACTTGATTAATAGATTACCCTCCTCTGTTTTAAATGGAAAGTCTCCTTATGAAATGGTGTTTGGTTTTGAACCTGTTTTAACTCATTTAAGAACTTTTGGTTGCTTATGTTTTGCTACAAAACTTAATAATAATGATAAGTTTAGTTCAAGAACTGAAAAATGTATTTTAGTTGGTTATGCAAATTCAAAAAAGGGTTATAAACTTTATAGTTTGGAAAATAAAAAGTTTGTTTTTTCTAGGGATGTTAAATTTTATGAAAATATTTTTCCTTTCACTATGTCTACTAGTGATCATAGTACTGTTTTTGGTTATGATAAAACTGTTAATCATAACAACTTCTTTGATACACCATATTTTGATGATATTTCCATTTATGAAACTCCCAATGATGAAGAGGAGGTTTTAAATGATAGTGGCATTGATGTTAACAGCTTCTCTCAATCACTTGGCAGTTCTTCTACTAAAACACATGGTTCTGGCAGTCCAAAGACTACTAATCATGACAGTAGTACTTCTACCAGTGTTGATAGAGAGGCTGCATCTTTTGACCCTAGTTCAAATGATCATAATGATTCTTCTGAGGGTATTGATGTGTTAAATGATAATGATAATCTTAGAAGATCTTCAAGGCATACTAATTTACCTGCTAGATTGAATGATTTTGTTTTAGAGGGAAAAGTTAAATATGGTTTGAATAAAGTAGTAAGTTATGCTAATTTGAGTTCTGATATGAAGTGTTTTACCTCAAATTTGAATAAAAGCATTGAACCTACTTGTTATATGGAAGCTGCTAATGATGATAATTGGGTAAATGCTATGAATCTTGAAATGGAAGCCTTGAACAAAAATGGAACTTGGATTGTAACAGATTTACCTCCTAATAGAAAAGCTATAGGTTGTAAATGGGTGTACAAAATAAAGTATAAGTCAACTGGAGAAATAGAAAGATACAAGGCTAGGTTAGTTGCAAAAGGATATAATCAAAGAGAAGGAATTGATTTTGAAGAAACTTTTGCACCTGTGGTTAAAATGGTTACTATTAGGTGTTTATTATCCTTGGTTGTGTCTAAAGGTTGGAGTGTTTTCCAACTTGATATTAATAATGCATTCTTATATGGAGACTTATATGAAGAAGTATATATGAAATTACCTCAAGGATATTTTGATAAAGATGATAAAAGAGTGTGTAAGTTAATCAAATCTTTATATGGCTTGAAACAAGCACCTAGACAATGGAATGATAAGTTAACTTCTGCTTTGTTAGAGTATGGTTTTACTCAATCTAAGTCTGATTATTCTTTATTTGTGAAAAATGATAATGATTTATTTGTTGCACTTCTTGTGTATGTTGATGATATTGTTCTAACAGGGAACAGTATAGATGAGATTGAGAAAGTTAAAGATTTCTTTAAAACAAAATTTAAAATAAAGGATCTTGGAAAATTAAAATATTTTCTAGGAATAGAAGTTGTTGAGAATGAAAAGGGTTTGTGTCTTTCACTATGCCAATTGATTCTAATAAGTCTAAACCCTTGGACAATATTTTTGTTTATCAAAAATTAATTGGCAAGTTAATCTATCTGTCTTTAACAAGACCAGATATTAGCTATGTTGTGCAGTGTTTAAGTCAGTTCATGCATGCTCCTTTGCAAGATCATTTAAACATGGGACTCAGAGTTCTAAGGTATTTAAAAGGTTCACCTGGTAAGGGCATCTGTATTGGTAAGAATGATACTCTTGATTTAACTGCTTATGTTGATTCTGATTGGGGTAGATGCCTAAGTACAAGAAGGTCAGTTACATGCTTTGTCTTGGAAAATCTTTGATTTTTTATAAAAGTAAGAAACAACCTACTGTTACTAACTCCTCTGCAGAAGCATAATATAATATATGGGTTTTGAACTTGTTGGATGATTTAAAGCTCAACACTGTGTTACCTATAAGTGTTTATTGTGATAGTAAGTCTGCAATTCAAATTGCTCATAATCTTGTGTTTCATGAGGAAACTAAACATTTTGAGATTGACTTACATTTTGTGAGAGAAAAGATAAGTGCAGGATTACTGAAAGTCATTAAGATTGATTCATATTTTAATCCTGCAGATTTGTTAACTAAGAGTTTAAGTTCAAAACAACATTCCTTTTTACTTGAAAATTTAAGTCTATATTATGCTTACCAAGTTTAACTTAAGGGGGGATGTTAAAAGTATAATGAGTTTGTTTCAAGTTTAAACTTGGGTTTGGTATTACGGTTAAAAGATTATAGTATATTTTGTATAATTATTAGTGGTTAAGTATGTTTATGCAGGTTTATAAAAGAAAGTGAAGTATAAGGATCTAAAGTGTATATATTTAAGAAGACATGAAGTCAAGGGACTAAATCTGGACAAAGTGAAAGATGAAAAGCTAGAAGTATAAATGGAAGATTAGGGCACTGTAGCATTCATTCATTCATTCGATATTCATTATTTCTATTGTATTCGTTTTCTCTCTATCGGTATAATCATCTTCATCTTCATAATAGATCATATTGATCTATTGTTCTGTTGAATCTGTAAACTAATCATCTGCTTATTGATTAGTATCTTGTAATAACAAATTCTCTTATTCTTTCTATAATAATAAGTTCATAATAATCTCAATCAATAGTTTGATTGATATCTGGATTTGAGAAATCTTTCATGGTATTAGAGCCCATCGATTTAAGGATTTCTGATTCTCTTACTTACATTGGTTCTCCGGTTATTCTCTGGCTTTGGGTTCTTAGGGCGTATTCCATCTCGGAACCCTAATTTTTCCAAAGTGTGATATCTGCTTCGATTGGTTTCTTTCTTTCTTAGGGTTTCTTTCACAAACCCTAGATTTGGTATTCAGATGTGGTTTCTAGAGTTTTTCCCTAATTTTTTAAAAAAAATTAGGGTTTCTTATTGCGTTTGCCTACAAGCACTGTAACATCTTTCTTCTCTTATCTTTTTATATACTATGAGGTTACTTTAGTTGTTGGTTGTTTAAGTACTCGTTCCATTAGTTACTTGATCATCCTTGACCCTCTGCTCGAGTAGCTGGCTCTGATCTTGTAACGGGATTAGTCTTATTCTCCATCTTGCCTCCTAGCGTGTACTTTTATTTCCTGTTATTATTTTGTTTGATTATTATTCTTCTTCTTTGTTTCTTGATCAGTGCTTGTTTGGATTCTTGATTCTGTTTTTGTTTGATTATCCTGTTCAGTAATTGTTTGATTGTTTCAATATTATTCTGTTCTTGTTTGTTTGTGTGCATTCTATTTTTTGATTGTTGGATAATTTTTCTGCTCTTGTTATTGTTGGTATGGCTAATACACCTCCTGCCTCTGTTCATGGTGGTAATACACCACCCCATTCTGTGCATGATTCTGAGTCTAATGTTGATGATGGTTTTGAGACTAGGATTAGTAAGCTTGATTTTGGTAATCCTCTTTATTTGCATGCAAGTGATACTCTTAGGGCTGTCAATAGTCGACCCAACCCGAAACCCGACCCCAAAAAAATCAGGTTCGGGTTGGGTTTTTTCGACCCGCCAACCCGCCAACCTAATTTTTTTCAGGTCGGGTTCGGGTTGGGTTAGTGGGTTGGCAGGTCGACCCGTCAACCCGATATGTATAAGGCCAGACTCCAGAATATAGTAATTGATATATACATATGGCCCAAAGCCTAAACCCAATGGCCCATTACTAATATTTTTTTAACATAAAATAAGTATATGACTAAATAACCTACAACACTTCTCTCATTCTCTGCTCTACTACACCGCCTACACCTAACGCCAATTCACCAAACTTAAGAACAATAATTTCATCTAAAATCTAAAATTATTTCATCTTCTTCATCATCTCTTCACAATAGAATCCATCTTTTTTTTCCTGGTAATTAGTCTGCTACGGCACCGCTACGGCGTCATCAGATCCGACAATATTGATATTTTCAGGTAATGATTTTTTTACACAATATTGATATTATGAAGTAATAGATCAGCTTTGTAGGATTCTTATTTTCAAAGAAGTGACTTTTGGTGTATTATAAATACTATTGAATTAGTTGATTTATATAAAAATATATTTTTTATATAAGGGCTTAGCATGGCAGCTCCTACCCCTAGCCAAGAGGTTGCTCCGATGAAAGTCATGAAACACAAAAACTCAAATTTGGCTTTATTGTAAAAAAAATAGTGATACGAGTTTTCACGCTTGCTAGAATATGGAATTGATAATTAAGTATAAAAAATGGGCTAAAATGAAAGTTTACATACATTTATATTAACAAGGAGCATATGTTTTTTCTCGCGAATTGGAGCAGCTAAGAGCCTAATACGCCACAACTTGGAGCAGCCAACATATTCCCTTTATATAATCTGGTGATAGTAATGTTGGTTTTAACTTTTAATAATGATAGTAATCTGGTAAATATAACTCTATTTTTTTTATTATTATTACAGTGATGGATTCAAATGAAATGCAAGAAGATAGTGATGATTCAGTTAAAAAGGTTCAACCTGACAGCTCTTCAAAACAAGAAAAACGAGAACCAAAGAAACGGAAACTCAAATCTGCAATTTGGGATGATTTCCCTCGTCT
>JAOXNX010071816.1:0-10435 GCA_028566075.1 Solidago caesia | reverse complement strand
AAATTGTGTTTGTGATTCCAATGTTAGTTCACACTCCGGTTATCCGCAAAATAAATATTTTTGGGGTGTGACAGTTGGTTTCATAGCATTTGCCGACCAAGGTGGTTTGTCCAAGTATCCATTTACCGATAAAATTTTCAGACTTAGCCATTTGCAGGAGAATTTGACTCGTGACTACGTTAACCCAAAACTCCTCATTTACCGACCAAAATGGTCGGTAAATGGGCCTTTTTACTGAACACGACTTTAGCCCATTCTAGTAGTTTCTAACCTTAAACAGAGTGTTTTTAATCATCAAAAAGTTCCAGTTTTCTAAATTTTTCATGGCTAACATTTTAGTTTTCTCATACAAACATAAAACAACACTTTTTAACATGTTTTCTTGGTGCTAACAGTCGAGACAGGAATATCCCCAAAACCAAAATAAACACTTAAATTTATATATTTTTGACAGGAAATCAAACCAAAATCAGAGATTATAGTTAATTACCTGAAATTTGTGATGGTTTAAACTGAAAATCACGATCAAAATTTCTTGAAAGGACCGGTTCTTGAGGAAGTATTTGAGAGAAAATATGTGTGTGTTTTGTTGAAGTGAAGATGGAGTGCATAAATGAATTTGGGAGTATGGCTGTCCATACTTTTGATGATGAAAAATAACGTGGCTTTCAACCACTGCCACAAGCCCATTTTTATTATTAATTTTTTTTCCTTTTATTTAGGTTAAATAATATCATAGATATTATTTTTGTTACTACATAATAAATTGTGGGACAAATTATTATTTAGGTGGTTTGGCATTCCATTAGTTACTAAATATTAAATGTTTATTACTTTCGAATGTTAGTCCCGAATTTATAAAATAAATTCGTGAGTCGGGTACGTGTTACGATACAATAAGACGTTTAAATAAAATAATTTAAATTAAACGTATTGACGAACAGTAATATACGAATATACGTATTTTGAAAAGTCGAAATGTTACATTTACGCCATGGAGGTCTGTCTTACGCCAAGCTTTACGCCAAAAGCGTCATTTAGAAGCCGGCGTAAGCTACGCCAGCATCCGGCGTAACATACGTCCCTCCCCATTTGTAGTTTTCCTATTTTGTGTTTCAAGTGCCTAGTTTTCGTTCCTTGGTTATAGCATCGAGCCTATATATCCAATGCTTCTTCCTTTGATCATTCTAGTGTCATATTCGAGTCGTTTGAGTATTCCTAAGTTGGGGGTCACATAAGGGGTCTAAGGTTCGAATGTTTGAATTGTAATTAATATGTAATATGATATTATGGTAGGTTGTGGACGTTTGGCGATTGTTGGACCTACTTAGCTCGCTTTTAACTTGTTATTGCTCGACAAAGGTGAGTTTCGTAGTCCCTACTCAATCAAGATTCGGGATGGAAAGTGTACATGTTTGTTGATAACAATGTTGGTTTAATGATCATTTTTTTTTATATGAATTGTATTTAGCTTAGTTGTGTGTACATGGTGTTTAGTGAAACCATCGAAGTGATATAGACGTGGTGGGTTAGCTGATGGTACACCCTATACATAAGCGTCTATGTCACCCTCGTGGCGGATCCATTCGAAAGTGTACATTCTTGTTGATTGATTGTGATGATTGTTGGACATTGATGGACATTGGGGGAATTGACGGGCATAATGGTTGTTTGATTGGTTCATGAGCACAAGACTGACGGGTACTTTAAGTACTTGGGGGCATTGAGGCATTATCGCGCGTGTGCCACCTACATACCCGTTCTGCTGCTCGGGTATCCCTTTCTGCTGCTTGGGATCTTTGATGTAGGACGTGGACATATGGATGACAATTGGAGGGTTTGGTACATATGAGCGTTGTATATAGCTTGAAATCTTACTATCTCCATGTAGTTTTGTGATTTCACAGTTGTTGGATCAAATATGAGTATTTTCTCGTATTCTAACTAATTCCATGAAGTTTATTGATTATATACGTGTTATGGTAATTTTTGAGCAAATGATACTTGAGATCTTCGTGCTTATTAAGGACTTACTGTAAGTTCATTATTTTGCTCTTATGTTTGTTATTGTTGTGGATGACCTTAGCATTCGACCCTCGGCGTTCATTCCTACGAACTCACCAACCTAGTGTTGACATTGTTTAGTACACTTTTTAGGAAATCAGGTGAATCGAGGAAACCAGGCGTGATGATTAGAGCTGGACTGTGATCGAGGAAGATGTGCATCTTTTGTTAGCTAGGTTCAGGGATATGCGCATTATGTAGTGCTTCCTTGATTGACTTTGGCATAACCGCAAGCACCTAGACTCGAAGGCACCCTTCCTGAGGGGTTCAGTAGTGTCTGTAATCACGCACTAGATGATGCATTATAAACTTTAAATGTTGTTATGTGTATTCTTTTGATTGCTATGTACTTTGGTGTTGTTACGAACACTTATTCGATTTCAATGAGAAATCCTATTTGCATGTAGCGTTGCTCTATATAATTTCCATGTCATGTTGTGCTATCCTGTGCATCCCATGTTTCCGCCCTGATGCGGTGTTACAATCTCTCACCAAAAACACTATCGATTGCCTTGAAATCCTCACTAAAAACTATAGAATTGCAAAGGGAGGCTAGGGCTTGGAATGAGAGTGATTAGAGAGTGCTAATAACTGAAAATGAAGATTAATGGGACCCTAATTCCCTAATTCTGCTGTACCACTTATCATAATGACCAAAATGTCCTTCTTAATATTCCTTTTTATCACTATAAGTCATCTTAACAATCTAAGGACCTCATTTAACGACCATAACTACTAACGGGAATACAAGCACGGTTTAATCTACCAAATAACACAATTAATCACATGGCATATAATTATTATCGCATTAAAACACATAAACACCTAATGGAAGCACAACGTTGACTTAACGACTCAAGTCAACCATTAATCGAAAAGTTAGGGATGTTACATTCTCCACAGAGTTCAACTTCTTATCCACTTGAATCTCGTCCATAGGTACATGATGTATCAGGTCCACTAAGCATTTTCGAAGGTTCGAAACATAAAACACATCGTGTACCCCACTAAGTTCCTGGGATGCTTCAAACAATAAGCCACAGGACCGATACGTTGCGTTATCTCAAATGGCCTAGTGTACCTCGGTCCTAGCTTCCCCATTTTCACAAATCTCACTACATCTTTCCACGGCGAAACCTTAAATAACACAAAGTTGCCCACGTTGAACTCTAAGGGATTGCACCTCACATCGGCATAACTCTTTTGCCTAGCGCGCGCAATCTTCAGCTTTTCCTTGATTTTGGCTATCTTTTTAGTCGTTACCAAGATTATCTCTAGCCCAATTAGTTGACTTTCACCGATCTCAGCCCATGCGACATGCGATCGGCACTTTCTTCCCTACAAGGCCTCAAACGTAGCACATTGAATACTCGTATGGTTACTGTTATTATACAAAAACTCGATCAACGGGAGATGTGCATCCCAGTTACCACCTAAATCAGTCACACATGCTCTAAGTAGGTCTTCTAGGGTCAGAATCATCCTTTCACTTTAGCCATCGGTCTGTGGATGATACATCGTACTCATATCGAGTCGCGTACCCAACGTTTTTCGAAATGCTTGCCAGAATCTCGACGTAAAACGTCTGTCTCTGTTTGAGATAATAGAAACTGGCACACCATGCTTCGATACAACTTCCTTGATATACAATATGGCCATAGTTTCAAACTTGTCCTTCTCACGAATGGCTAAGAAGTGAGCAGACTTCATCATTCTATCAACGATCACCCAAATAGTATCATGCCCATTACTAGTTCTAGGCAACTTCATGATGAAGTCAATGGTGATCCACTCTTACTTCCATTCAGGGATCTTTGGTTCAACTAAATCTGAAGGCTTTTGATGCTCTGCCTTCACTTGCAAATATTTTAACCACTCGCCAACATAAGTAGCTATGTCCTTCTTCATCCTTGGCCACCAATATAGTTCATGCAAGTCATAATACATCTTCTCTAAACATGGGTGCACAGAGTATATCGACCTATGTGCTTCAATCCATAGCCCATTACACCACCGAACAATGGTACCTAGATTCTCTCAATAAAGTATATCCCAATGTCATCCTTTCTTTCAAGTTGGTTCTCTAAACCATGCAGTTCCTTGTTTTGGAAATTCCCTTTAAACATTGCTTCTGACTGTGCCTCAATAATTTGATCTCGTATACTCCTTTTCATGGTCATACTCATAGCCTGAACTCATCATGGCTTAACTCTTTCTTTCCTACTTAAAGCATTGGGACTACATTCGCCTATCTAGTATGGTAACGAATTTTACAGTCGTAGTCGCTAAACAATTCAAGCCACCTTCTTTGCCTCATGTTCAAATCCTTCTGATCAAAGATATGTTGCAAGCTCTTGTGATCAGTGTAGCTTACGCTCTTGGTTCCACACAAGTAGTGCCTCCAACACTTCAAGGCAAATTCTACTGCTCCCAACTCTAGATCGTGGGTGGTTTAGTTCTTCTCGTGCACTTTCAGCTAACGTGATGCATAGGCAATCACCTTTCCCCTTTGGATAAGTACACATCCTAATCCTTGACCAGAGGCATCACAGTATACCATGAAGTCATCAGATCCTTCCGAGAGACTTAAGATTGGTGCATAGCACAATTTATCCTTTAGTGTCTGGAACGCCTCTTCTTGTTTCTTGCCCCATTCAAACTTTCTTTCCTTATGAGTTAACAACGTGAGGGGTTGAGCTACCCTCGAGAGATTCTAGATAAACCTTCTATAGTAACCCACTAACCCAAGGAACTGCTAGATCTTCGTAGGTGTCCATCATTTTTACCACGTGTCCAAGAAAATGGACTTCCTCCAACCAAAACTCACACTTAGAGAACTTGGTGTTAAGTTTCTCTGTTCTAAGCAGCTCCAAGACCTTTCTTAGGTGATTTGAGTGCTCCTCCTTCGACTTTGAATAAATAAGGATATCGTCAATGAAAACAATAACAAACTTATCCAAATATGGCCAACATACGCAGTTCATCGAATCCATGAATATCGTCGGTGCGTTAGTTAACCCAAAGTGCCCATAATGCGTTCAAAATGTCATCTTAGGAATATTGTCTTCGTGCACATGTAGCTGATGATAACCCGATCATAAATCTATTTGGAAAAGAAACATGCTCCTTTCAATTGATCAAATAGGTCATCGATTCTGGGGAGTGGGTATCAGTTCTTCACCGTCAACTTGTTTAACTCATGATAATCTATACATATTCGAAATGACCCATCTTTCTTCTTAACAAACAATAGGCGCTCCCCAAGGCTAATGACTCAGGAGAATAAAACCCTTGTCTTGAAGTTCTTGTAGTTGGGTTGCCAACTCTTGCATCTCTCTTGGTGCTAATCTATACGGAGCTTTCGCTACAGGCATGGCATCAAGAATACGATCAATATAGAAATTTAGTTTTCATGACGGGGTAAACCTGGTAGATCATTTGGAAACACACCTAGGAAGTCATGAACCACCTGAACATTTCCCAACTCCGTCCCTTTAACCGTAGCACTCATTATTCGTTTCTCCAAAGATTATGACTGTTCACTTTACTCCCTTAATACTTCTCCATTCGACAATAGTATCCGTACCTCCTTATTACTACATTCGATCACATCATCAACTGCGTACATCCAGTCCATACCCACTATCACATCGAAGCAACCCATCTCAAACGAAATCAAATCTATGAGAAATGGATGGTCATTTAACACTAGCGTGCAGTCGCGCACCACTTGGTTTAACTTAACTAACCCTCCGTTGGCCATTTCGATTTCAAAATAATAAGTGATAGGGCTAAGCAAGACATTCAATAGTGGAATAAAACCAGTAGAAACAAAACTATAATCTGCCCCAGAATCAAATAACACAATGGCATAATGATTGTTCAAAAGATAAGTACCTACCACCACTTTGAAAAAGCTCTTCCCCCGGCCTACTGCACTTGTTCTCTGATTGGGACCCACTATTTGAAGTTCATTTGGGTGATCTACCACCTGCACTTGTTACCCAACCTATCTAGGACACGCATTCATATAATGCTCTGTGATCCCACACTCATAACAAGCTCCTCGGTTGCCCTATGGATGTCTTGCATTAACAGGGGCTACATTCTATAGGGCAATCGGCCCGCCTCTAGCCCTGCAATCCTTGGCTATGAGCCCAACTCCCTTGTAGATATAACATGTTCTACACTGCGCGGTTGCATGATGATGAAGATTAGACTTCCCACACAACGGGTGCTTCCCAACATAATCTTTCTTCCCCGGCTCAGCAGCCGCAAACACTTTTCCCCAATTATTTCGTTTTTCATCCAGCCTTCCACGTTTCTTCTACATAGCCCAGCCACATCTTTTCTCTTGCTCTCATTCCTAGTCAACACGTCACTATGAACTCAACTCTACCGTCACACTTGGGGTGCTAACCCAAAGATATACTTTTCTATTCGCTGTGGTTCGGGAGTCACTAAGTGAGATACTAACCTTGCCAATTTGTGGAATCTACTGGTATCACCGGCATAATCAGCTCCTACCATCTCTTGTTGCGTGAGCTCAACTTGTAGCCTCTAAAGTTCATGAGCGGGACAAAACTTGGCATGCATAAACCTCTTGAATTCCCCCTAAGGCATAGCTAAAGTTGCATCCTTACCTCTAGCTTGGATCTCAGAATTCCACCAAGTTAGCGCATCAGAAATGAGTGATCCCGTAACATACAAGATGCTCTAATCAGTAGCGCAATGACTCATTACAATGACTGATTCCATTTTTTCCATCCACTGAATGTACGTTATTGCTCCAACCTAGCCATCAAAATCAATTGGCTTACAGTTGGTGAAGTTTTTGTACGAACACCCTCTTGCAGGTCCTACAGAGATTCCCTCGTCTATACCACCTTGATCCCTATTTACACCAGTTTGTTCTACTTGTGCTCCAACAACACTAGTTTGTTCTCTGGTAGCACCTCCATGTGCTCCCTCTATTCCAACTTATTCACCAGTAGCACCTCCCTGTACTCCAACAGTACCTCCCATACTTTCTGTGACTTGTGCCACTATAGTTGGCATAAGATCAGTAAACATCTGGGTCATCATGGCGGCCATCTCTGGGTTCTAAGGCTGGTCAATAATAGGTTCCTCAGCACCACCACCCCGACCGCCCCCATAGCCACCAAGACAACCTCCTCTACGGCCACCACCATGGCTACCTCCACAGCCTCCCTGGCTGTCATTAGCATGTTTGACACAAGAAACGCTCTCATTAGTCTTAAGATACACACTTTATCTCATAGTATCTTTGCTTACTCAAACATGCAATCCATATCATGATTACATACTACGACAAAAATATTAACCGGATAATAAAGTATAAGTCATTAGATATAAGGTGTACCAGCGGCTAACCCACCATATCTCTTGCACACTAAGGGCATATCAGGATCTGGTTCTGAAATATTCTCGATGTAGTGGTAATGCTTATATAAAGGGTGTACCAGCGGCTAACCACCACATTACCACTACATCTAAAATACTTCAGTTTACCTACCATGCCACAACTACCTATGCGCAATCCGTGATACCAATAAATTCCCTGTTGCATACAGCCACCATGAAGCCGTTGATCAAGCGTTTCCATGATTGTCGTTACACAACACTACGTTATTGCCATGACTTCACTTTACAGAGTTAATATATAACATATAAAATAAATAACAATAACATAAACAACACCCTTGGCACAAGTTCAAGTTCACGAGTATCAAGTTCACACTGGTTCACCAATTCCCAATAGTATCAAGTTTACTCTAGCATCAAGTTTACCTCACTATGAATCTCACAGAAGTACACTTAGAAGATTTTACGCATGATGCACACATAATTTCCTACCATGCATACTATATGAAGTACTTAGGAGTACTTAGGTTATAGTCCAGGTAAAACACCTAATTCTCTATAACCACGGCTCTGATCCCATTCTATAACACCCCAACTATGGCGGAAACTTTGGATGCCACAAAAGCACAGTTTGACATGGATATTACATAAAGATTTTTATATGAGCAAGATAAACACACAATAACTCCTGATATAAATGAAATTCAATGAAATTTTATTACAAATGTTTCATCCTAATATAGGGAGCATACGGGTCACGAACCACGTGAATATAAATCTATCAAGGGAGCGCTAACAAAAATGCGCATATCCCTGAAATCTAGCTAACAAAAGATGCACAACTCCCCTTCATCTAGCAAGCTCTAGAAGCCAATAATCCTTGGTTCACTTGGCAACCTAGAATATGTACTAAAATCTGTCAACATGAGGTTGGTGAGTACGTAGGTTTAAGTAGCATAGAAACAAGTTTTGTGCCGATACATCCAATAGTAGTTTGTACAATACAAGTAAAGCTATAAGAATTACTTCCCATAAGTTTGCACTAGTATCTCATACAATTAATGCACACAGAAAACAATCACACATGGACATCCAATAAACACCTATAGATTCAAGTTAACCAATAGATCTCTAATAGTTCATCATTAGCCCAAAACGAGGCACACAACTGTCATAGAAACCACTCAGAAGGGCTTATAGTAGTTTCACACAACGGTTCCACTCAAAAGTTCCACACAATAGCTACACACTAAAGATCCACACAGAATAAGAGTGCTGAGAGAATCACCCCGTATGGCACTTACATAGGTAATCCTATACGATTACTCGACATTATGATGTATAGTAAAACTATCGACACATAGTTTAGAAAACCGAGTACACTTTTTACCCCAAAACACATAGAAAATAGGGGCTATGAAACTCACCTAACGAGCAATAGATAACTCAAGAATCACTGTACCTGAAGTATCAACGTCCACGAAAGCTGAACCCTGTCATATACGTATCATGATAACCAAAACGTTCGATAGATAGTTTCTTGAGATAAACGATTCCCTAGTTTATTAGAAATGCCATTAGTTTACTTTTAGTTTCGTGTTTAAATCATGTTACGACTTGCTTCACTTGTTAACTTCGTCTTCTTGACAGACGTATCTAGTTGCACGACTCCCGACTAGATGACTGTTAATTTCGGCTAAACAGCTCATCCGAGTTTAGTTAAACTTAGCCCATAATAGCAACTAAACTCGGCCCACTGATCATGAAAATTAGCCACTAATCATTAAACTCGGACCACTAATGTCCTAAACTCGGCCCACTCATGTCCTAAACTCGGCCTAATTAAGATTAAACTTGGCCCAGAATAATCCAATATTTAAATCCTTAGCAAACAGAAACCATCCTTGTAAACAAATTTAAATCCAATATTTATTAAGTTTTGGTGATAATTAAACTTGTTTACTTGTATATTCATGTGTTATATATGAAATCCAATTGTCAGTTTTTGCAAGGGTTTAGTTTTCAAGTCTAGAAATTACACACAACTCTTGAACTTTTAGATTTGTTAAAAGATTGGAAACTTACAAATTCATGGTATAAAAAACGAATTGGAGAAGATGATGATGAAACCCTTGCTTCCTTTCTTGATTAAATCCGTAGAGAGAGAGATTAGAGAAAGAAGACCGAGCTAGATAGAGAGTGAGAGTGTAGAGGGAAAATGAGAGTGCTTTGGTTTGTAGATAGAGAGTGGAAGAATGAAAATGAGAAGGATAGAAGGGAGGTGGAAGGATTTTGTTCCTTTCTTCCTTCCTTTTCTTCCGTATTGTTAGTATTTAACGCGTTTACATTTAATTAGCATTTCTAATAGACAACTAGTTAGCGCAAGATCCGCACAGACTCGTTGTCATTCACAGTTTTTAGTTAATCGATAGTTCTTCAAAATCAATAGTTTCAAGTTCTCACACGAATTCGATCTAGTTTACTCAATCCAACATTATTCATACAAGGTTTTCCATTAATAAATACACTAAGTTAACAGGCTCAAATGGCAGTTGTTACACATCTCCTACTCTAAATCCCTCATGTAACACACTTAGTTTTGGTAAGTCTATTCCTATCAATCATAATAAAGACTTTCAAAATGATGTTTTCACTTATTCTTATGTGGAATCTTTGCCAAAAACGATTCTAGTTTTTCTTTTTATCTTTCAATGATATTCAGACCTATAACTGAGCTCACCGTAGGATCACCAATTAGCACGACCACAGCGATACCAGTGGATTCCACAATAAAACCAAATGGAGAATTCCTAGATACAAATCTAGAATTTCCTTCCGAGGAAGAAACTCTTCTTGAGGGTTAAGAGAATAAGAGGAACCTCATGTTGAGATAGTTACTGATGAACCTCATGTAGGTATATGATCACGTAAAATAAACGTATGTCCGGAAAGTATTTAAGCCTACGGGGTCACACGTCTCGACTCA
>JAOXNX010071781.1:0-10437 GCA_028566075.1 Solidago caesia | reverse complement strand
ATTATTATTTATTTAATAATTTAACATGTCTTATTAATTAGAATTAATAAGTTTTATTCGTATATAAGTAACAATATATTGTAAAATATAAATTACCACCAAAAATAAGATTGGTAATGAAAATAAGTTATATATATATAATATAATAATAATATTATAAATAGAAATTATGTTACAAAATATAAATTATCACCAAAAATAGGATTGGTGATGAAAATTGATAATTATGGTAACAATGAATATAATAGGATTTTTAATATAATAGTTTTAGTTATATTAGGAATCTATATTTAAATATTAATTAATTATAGTTTTAATTATTTATGTTATCTAAAAATTAGAATTATTGAATATTAATATTTAATTAAAGGGATACTTGTCGCTTAAATAAAACGCCACATGTCGATTAAAGAATGTGTCAATCCTGTTTTAGTATATTGGTAGATAGATATACTAAAAGACAATTGATTTAACCACTTATTAACCAATCATATCTCCCCATTCCTTTAAATTAACTTTTGCTTATGTCATAATTGATATATATTAAATTTACAATTAAAATTCCTAATAAATTATATATATATATACTAGTCATAATATCTGTACGTGATGCACGGTTTGATATAGTTTATTTTACAATATTGGTTATGTTGAATAAATATTTTTTATAAATTAATTAATTAACATGTCAAATAAATTAGGAATTTTCTTTTTATAAATAGCAGTATGTATAAATATCTTTTCAATATATGAGCTCAACTTGAAAATTCTTTTTGTTTATTTCTTTAACTTTAAGTATTGTATCTCTTTCATGACAGATACCCATACCGTTAGGTTTCAAACTTAAATAGTGCGCGGAATCTATATTATAAATAAGTTGAAAAATATAATAGTAATTTTTACAATAAGGTTAAGTGATTAACGTATAAGTTAAAGATCAACATATATACAACTTACAAGGGAGTATGCTCACTCATAAGATGGAAACTAATGAACACTGCAGTAGTAGGTATGACCTGAGCGAATATCCATAATATATACAATCTTGATTAAGCTACAATCACCATAACCTTTTAATGTGCATCTTCGAATATTTGAATGAAAAAGAATAAAAAGCATTTTAATAAAATCTTATTTTAATCTAAGTCTATATATATAGATTTATTTTAATTTAATAATCTTTTCAAACAATTATAATTTACACGCTCTAAATTGGAATCGGTTTGTGCATACATTGCTTGAATTATTATATAGATATGGATATCCAATTAAAATTAAAAGTAATATATATTTCCATAATAAATATCGCCTCATATTTTTGAAACTTAATAAATAATGATTAATATTACTATTCAAGATTTTTTATATTTATTGTGTAGAACACTACTCTTTTTTTTTTTCAAATGAAAAATATAGATATAAAAAAGTAAAATCATTAAATAGTTGAAAAAAATATTAAATAAGGTTAGTTGATAAATATAACATAACTAAAAATTAGGATACTTAACTTATAGTTTCAATGAGACACGTGTCGTTCAAAGGAAACGTCATGTGTCGCGTTAAGGATGCATCAATCATGTTCTAGTATATTGATAGATATATGTATGTATATATATATATACATATGTATTTATTAGGTTTTTTTTCCCGTGCAACTAAATTTCTAACAAATAACTGAACAAAAGCTCAATATGTAGAAACAAATACATATGAACTAAAGAAAATACCTACCCATCTGCAATAACTATATTTAAATATACTATCTCGCGTTTTGTTTCACTATAGTCATAACTTATTCAATGATAGGGGCAAATGATGTCAAACGGCATTCCCTAAACTCATCGATGTCAACAAGGGCAGCTAGACGTTGTCAACATCAAAACTCACCTCGCGCCAAAAACATTAAGTGGACGTCAAATAGGTCCACTGCCTAAGTGTGTAATAGTCGTAATATTTAAATAAAATAAAAAGAATATGGGACAAAGTCATTTTTAATTAAAAATGACAATTACAAGACTTTAATTTCATCCCACATCGAATCTAATAGAAAATTAACACAACCTACTATTTGTCTATAAATATTTTTAAATTTTATGACAATGGGTCAAATGTTTTATAAAATAATATAGATATATTGTAGCTTTTAAAGTTATATATGAATTAAATGAATTCATTTACATCTTTTCCAAATAAACACAAAGTCACAAACCAACCCAATCTCCACCATTCATTTACATCTATTTAATCCAATGGTTGTTAAACCATCCAAACAAACACAAAACAACCTAATCTCCACCATTCAACTTACATCTATCTAATCCAACGGCCTTAAACCATAATCCGTGTGAACTTATATCTACTAATCAAAACACACCTCTTTTTATATATAAAAACACCTAGTTTTCCTAGCCATCATTTCCAAAGAAACACAAACCAACCCAATCTCCACCATTCATTTACATCTATTTAAACTATCTTCACTCTATAGTTTTGGTCGATAATACACCTTTTTCTTCTTTTCTTTTAGACCTGACGACAAGTATCCAAATACATTTTTACTAATATATACAATGTGTCAACCATGGGATTTGAACCGTCGACCTCATGGTTGATGAGTTACTAAAACTCTCTTTACACCGACATGCTAAAGTCACAATTTCCCTTCACATGTATGGGACCAAAAAGTTGCTATTTTAGGCAAGTTCATCTTTGGCGATAAATAGAGGTTTAAGGCTGTGAAACTACGTCAAGCAATTTCATTGGACCATATTCTCTTTCATTAACCAGCTTTACTGCTGGACCATAACTTTTGGTTCACACCACACCAACCTACATATATTTTGGTCCATAGTACAGTTTTTCTGTTTCTTTTAGACCGAAAAGCATCCTAATACATTCACTAATATATACCGTACAATTTATCCACCATGGGACTTGAACCCTCAACTTAACGGTTGATGAGTTTCCTTGAATACAACTTGGCCAACCTATGAACCGTTATTTGCTGAGTTTTGGTGGGATTTAATGTATTATTGTGTGAATTCTTGAACTTGCAGTTTCTCTTGAAGATTTCTACTTGGCTGCACTAAAATCTTGTCATGGAGGTTTGGAAGGTCATGCGATATATGTTCACAAAGAATTCAAGTTTAGTTCACAAAGGTACCTATTTGCCGACTTTTTCTATGTATATTTTTCTTTCGTCATTTCTTGTTTTCGCATGGTTTATCTGTAGCTTATGCTAAACAACGGAGTAACTTGATCTGCTTTGTCTTCTTTTCTGGAATTATAGATGTTTTCTTATGTTCTTTACAGGTTAATTGAAATCGGGCTTGAATAGTTTCCGTGACATTTTGCTTAAGGAAAGTTTGACCATTAGATTGCGGGGAGGATCATAGTTCTAAGACCTAGTTCCCTATTTGTGTTCATTAGGAGGTAAAAACTCGACACTTTTGCTGATAGAAATCCTTTTTTTTTTATTCAAGTTTGCTTTGCTTTTGAATATCAGTGTGTATATTTATACTATGTTTCTTCTTAATTTTTGGGTATATTCTTGGGTATATTCGATCTTTTGTTCAAACTATTCTTGCTAAAAATATCTGACATGTATCGAGAAATCCCGACGAGGTTAGAATACTCAGCCTATTGACTCGTTTAGATATAGTGTAAAAAGTTTAATATGACATTTAAGTTGCACCTACCAATTGGGTGTAGATTTTTCTATCTTCACTTTTGTGATTTGACACATTAGTATTGCCTGTCCCGTTACTTACATATATAGTTTATTGGAAATACTTTAAACTTTCACATCGAGACCTGAAACATAAAATAAGCATGAGAGAGAAGAGCACATAATTCGAAACTTACCAAAAAGAGTAACATAATAAAATATATTTATTGACAATTGGTTTATGTACGCTTATTGTAATATTTTCTTATGTGCTTATTAAATGACACATATGTAATCCTTTATAAGTATTGTCACATTTTATTACAGTTTTAAACAAACTCAACGTTCAGTAAACAGTTCGGCAGGAAGTTCGTTCGTGTTCGTTTCTTTAGTTAAATGAACCAACATGAACACAAAAATCATAGCCCCCGTTCGTTCATTTATGTTTATGAACGTTCAATAATATATCCGTGAACGTTCGTTCGTTTATGTTCGTTAACATTCGTTCATTTATGTTTCTGAACATTTGTCCGTTTACATGTTAATAATAATTTGTATTTATAGCTATATATATATATACTAGATCTATATCCCGCGGGAAACGCGGGAATAATTAAAATGAATTGTTACCCACCTTCATATTGTTACCCAAAACTAACAAAACTAACCACCTTCATATTGTTACCCAAAACTGGAGAAACTAAAAAAACTGGAGCCCAAAACTGGAAATTTTACAACACTGGATGTTTAATACTATAACCAATCAAGAAAGCATGTTGCGACATCAATTGTTACATTCAGGATGAATAGATATATATAATAAGGAACATAATACAGTCAATGGAATCATTAATGACCCACTTTACTTAGCATACTAAAGTAAGAAGATCGCAGCTCGCATGCCTCCATGCTTATTCTTTTCTACAACTCTTCCTTTCCAGTCCACCTTACCTTTAATGAGCACGTGATCTTTTTCCTAATAATTTGAGATGCAAGTAAAGTATGAAAAGTGGAAATAAATTGATATACAAACATGGGGCTGGGTAATAAACATACAAATGAAAACCAAAAGAAATGACATAAAGATATGTAATAATGCTTACTGCAAGGTCCATGATAATTATGGTTCTTTAGACTGCCACAATATATATATATATAAAGATTTAAAGACGGCTTAGCTAAATGAAATGAGAATGACATTGCAATTGCTACAGTAACGAATTGCTAGTCATGGCCCATAGGAAAACCGAGCCATGACATTCTACTAAAGCCAATTAATTCACCCACATTTTATCCTATTTTGAACTTGATTCACACATTTGTTGCTGCCAAGAGTTGAACCTACAACCTTTTGTTAATTGCGCTAAAAGAGGTAAAATAATTCCAATGAAGACTGCTGAGACAGGAGCATAAGTCTATGTAAGTGGTGAAATAGACATTTAGTTTATCCCATTCAATACAAATTTGAATTTAAAAATGATGAATGAAACCAACCATATCCCACCACATATACCATGATATAGAAAACATGAGATATCCTTGGTTGGTCAGATTTGAATGAAATATATAATCCACATCTAAGATATATATGCAATAACTTGGCACCAAATAGCTCATTTCACATAAAGATAACAACAACGTTCGTTACTTACTTACTTGGCACCAAATAGCTTATTTCACATAAAGATAAGAGCAACGTTCGTTACGGTATGGTGACTACTAAAAGGTTCCAAGACAAAGATTGGCAAATGCAGTTCTCGTAAAGCAACTATTTTAGTGGGGCTGGAAAATGCTCATAAGCTGCAAACATGATATAAAAAGATATAGTTGTCATAATAAGCATGATATTAGCACAAACCTGCAATTTCGAAGTACCACTTCTTTCATACTTTCGAGACGTTTGTCAACCAAATCAAGCTGATAAGGAAGAAAATCATTATCATTGACACATGGAAAAAAGTAAAATAAGAGTAAATTTTTTTTGCTGATAGAACAATTTATACTAACTCATGAAATTATTTTTTTTGCTGATACAACAATTTATACTAACTCATGAAATTATGAACAAATAGACGTTAAGTTAGTAACTCTGAAATTTTAACCTATTTCAGTATTTAAGTCTCTGGCCATTTCCGCATGAGCAGCCTCCTGAGCAAGTTGAATGAAAAAGGTAGATTATAAATGAGTTGCAAGAAGTTACCAGATAACTAATAATGACATAAGCTTACTTATTATATTTTTAGTTATATAAAATTTAATAGGAATATTCAATCTCAATTCATCAGAGTAGCTGACATAAACTCCAATGGAAATAGTGATATTAAAAAGTTATTTAGATGTTTGGCTAAAAATAAAATACTTCAAGCTTAATGCATTCCAGTTGTTCTGTTTTACCCAATTCAAATTAAAGCACATCCCAATTAAACAAACATGTATACGTTGGGTCCACTTAATAAACTGGTGTAGACAAATTCATATAGTTGCAAAACATGAAGATGGATGACATGACTAACAATGATTGTATCATAATTAAATCATTCAAAAGGTAAACATCATAAAAGGTGTTAGTTAAGTAATTACTTACCCAGCCTCCATGGCAGGGTCTAGTATAGCATTTTCTTCCTGTTGCAGAAGCTTTGTGTAGCAATATCAACCATGTTTGCTTAGCCATCAATTTGTGATAAAGAAGAGCAAAACATTACTTAAGGTATGATCATATGGATGTCAACATGAATGCCTCAAATACACAAAGAATGCCTCAAACTGGAACCACAATAGTCAATAATAAACAAAAAGACTTGAAACAACAATGGTCAAAACACATCTCAATGTTATCATTCTTCAAAATAAATGTTAACAATTTTGGATGTATTGAATAAATCTCATTGACGCATTTCATCGAACACGTACCTTTCCCTCATCAATCCCTAATTTCAAAAACCGTAAATCAAAATTCAAAAACTAAAAACTATAAACCAAAAAAGAAAATGAAATTTTTGACAAATAAGCTTAACAAATAAGTTTAACAATTTTCGACAAATAAGCTTAAAAAACCTCCGAAATTATTATTACTAATGAATTGTTTCCCTAATCGAAAGGTGCTTATTAATTACTTGATCAAAATAAATAAAGAAAAGCATAGAACAAATCAATACTTACTTTGGTGGTGTTGGGAAGTAAGCTGCGAAGCAGAGGACCTTCTGGTTTATTGGTGCATTCTTCCATGCGGTTGAAACAATCAGCAAGATACGAACCCTGTTGAGCAGCAACCTGTAAAGTAGTCGCGTACGCACATAAGATAACTAAAAAGCTGATATATAAAAGGTGAATCTAATGTGGTCCGTAGTACCACCTGAGCTGTTGCTGGAAGATTCTTCATCTGAGAATCATCACTAAATTATACATTTCCCAAAGCTGGGCATCATCACATTAGGAAAACAGGTTCAAACTTTTAGTACTACAACAAAAAATTATCAAAACCTTGAATCTAGATATAATAAAAATAGTAAGCTAAAATCCAAACTTCGTTACAGCAAATATATAAACTAATCAAAATTAATAGTTTCTTATTATGAAAAAATTGGCTAAAAAATATGGGAATTATATAAATAAAATAAACACTCAAAAAAAAATATTTAAAAAACCCTAAAATCAGACTACTATGAAAATCCTAAATTAAAATTGGAAAGATACCTGAATCGGAATGGCCACCGGCATTAGCAGCTTCCATAGGCAGCGGCGAAGTTGTTGTAGTCCTCCTCCGTGTTGAGTTGTTGTATTTTTCCAATAGATTACACAAAAGAAAGTTACTGAAAAAGCTATATTTTTGAACATTATATGAATCTAATATTTTCTTTTGAACACTATATGAATCTGAGTATAGAGAATGAATAAAAAACGATGATGATAATGAAGATGACGATTAGAGACAGAAGAAGACGATGACGATGATAAACCTGTGATATCAAAAACTATAACTAAGATCAAGTTGTGTAGAAAGAAGAGAAATATATTTGATTACATTTTAATTTTGAATTCTTGATTGGAGTGATTTATGTTTCAGAGATCTGAGAATATGGAAAGTAGCTTACCGAAGAAGGATTCCCTTTTCTCTCTCTTTTCTTACAAACCCCACATATCTCTCTGATCTTTTCTAAATATCCAAATAAAATAAAGCACATACTAATTTCACCATAAAAAACACACTAATATCATCATGCATGACCTCAGAAATCCTATGTGGCACACCTTAAAATTTGACACATCAGCAATGCTGATATATTGCCAACTCTTCCTTTAATATATAGGGGAGATATCCAATGCTCCTGTTTTTTAACTTACTGCAGCTGCTATGATTAGCCTTTTAAATAATGGTTAAAATGAAACAAGCTGTAAAAAGAAATTATTTTTTACAAAATACGTATGTATCAACCTACAC
The DNA here is from genome assembly GCA_028566075.1 of Solidago caesia. NCBI lineage: Eukaryota > Viridiplantae > Streptophyta > Magnoliopsida > Asterales > Asteraceae > Solidago > Solidago caesia. The sequence continues at coordinate 2,332 of JAOXNX010071781.1, read as the reverse complement.
ACCGCCACTACCAACGCCGGCGAACTCAGTTATATAATTTACAGAATAACTAATTCGAACTGAGGCTTGTGTCGTGTGTTTTTACTCCATGCAAACAGTTGAATTCAATAATCCAGGGTTAATTTCGTAACTTACTCGTAAAAAAAAAAAGAAGTTGTTGAGTCCTCTGTCTCTGGTGCGAAAATTTTGGTGTATGTCTCTCTTCTTTCTCTCTCTATCTATACATATAGATTTCTATATCTATCTGTTGTAATTGTAGTTCCTTAATTAATTTTTATTTTAATTAATATATATAAAATTTTTACATGCAGTTGTTTTTCGGAATTCCAGATGAATGTGTTTGTTTGATTTATTATTATTATCTTGTGATCTGTAAAACCCTAGATATTATTATATATTCTCTCTGTATCTATATATCTATATATATAGAATAATAAAATAATAATTTAGGGGAGTTTTGTATTCTGATTAATTAGGATTTTTTTTTGGCGGAATATATTGATATTTGATGTTGATGAGAGATGGATGGATTGAATTTGAGATCAGAGAAGCTAATTAGGGTTAGGTTTTGAGTCGAATCCTCCATGGAGGATACTACTGATGAAGATTTTTTCGATAAATTGGTCGATGATGTCGATGTTGTTGATGTAACGAAATCAAGTAATGTGGTAAATCGTTCTATTGAGGCTAAACCTAATTTAGTTAAAGAATTGGGGAAAGTTGGTGTAGGTGGTGAAGAGAAAGAAGAAGGAAATAAAGGTTTTAGTACGGTAGATGAGTTGATTGACGATAGAGTGGGGACCGGTCAGTCGTTAGTGTCGGGTGATGTGTTTGCGTTTGATAATGTGAATCGAGAATCTACTGCGGTTTGGGATCATGGGACTGCAGGTGGTTCAGGTGTTAAGGAGGTGCAGTGGAGTGCTTTTACTGCTGAGTCGTTAGATAATAGTAGTAACGTTTTTGGATCGGACTCGGATTTTTTTACGGAATTGGATGGTAATTTGGTTGACCCCGCTGGGAAAGTGGATAACTTTGTTAACAGTGAAGTGAATAAGGTGAATAATTCGTCGCATGGTGGGAGTGTAATAGATTATTCGCATCAGTTTCAAGAGGCTCAAGGTTATACGACATCTGGGAGACAAAGTACGGATGGCCAAGATGTTAATAGCAGTCAGTATTGGGATAATCTTTACCCGGGATGGAAGTATGATGCAAATACCGGACAATGGTATCAAGTTGATGATGGTTATAATGCAGCATCAAATGCACAGATGGTGGATAATTCAAATTTTGTATCTGACTGGACTGTTTCCAATGCGAAAACAGAGGTTACTTATTCACAGCAAACTGGTCAATCTTTTGTAGGAGAAAAATCAACAAATGAAAGTTTAACGAGTTGGAGTCCAAACTCACAAACGAGTCATACTAACGAGAGTTCATCAAACTGGAGTCAAACATCACAAGGAAATAGTAACGTATATCCTCCACATTTTTATTTTGATCCTCAATATCCCGGTTGGTATTACGACCTGAATATCCAAGAATGGCGTTCTTTGGACACATATAATTCTCACCTAACCCATCAAAGTAGTCTTACAGCAAGTAATAGTTATTATGGAAATGAACAGTTGGATAATAGGTCTGGATCAGACTATAACTGGAATGGGACATATAGTAAACAAGGTTGGCAACCTGATACGCTTAAACAACAGCAATCTCATGGCACTAATTTTCGTGTTGATAATAATGTTAATCAACAGCAGTCTTATGATTATGGGGGAACGGTTTCATATCAATCTAGTCAGGTTCGTACTGAGTTTCCCGGTGTTTCGGGGTCCCAATTGCTTGGTTCTAGTGGGAACGTCAGTCAATCATTTGGTCGATCAATGAGAGAACACAGTGATATGATGAATGCTACACCGGACTTTGGAAATCACAGCCAGTTAAGTTATTCTCAGCAAAGTGTTCATCAGAGTGGACATCAAAAATCTTATAGATCTACTGTTGGAAGATCATCTGTTGTCCAACCGGCTCATGCATTGGTTACATTCGGGTTTGGTGGGAAGCTAATTGTCATGAAGGAAACAAGTGCTCTCATAAAGCCATCCTATGGAGGCCAGGTGAGCATGTGAATCTTTATTCTCATCGGTCATATATTTATATTTGTAGTTTCTTGCCGTTCTAAAATAAATAAAAAAATAAATAAAAAAAATAAAAAAAATAAAATATATTTGTAGTTTCTTTTTTTATTTTATTTTTTTTACTTTTTATCTCTACCTGTGTTTATGTTAGACCCACACCATTTATGGTTAATTTTTAACATGGTAGTTTT
>JAOXNX010071771.1:0-10439 GCA_028566075.1 Solidago caesia | reverse complement strand
TTCTGCCACTCGTCCCATCTTTCTGCCAGTCTGTCACCTCCCAACATTCTTACAACATCCGACATATTTGGCCGCTCTATTGGTTCGCCTTGTGTACATTGCAATGCTACCTGAATTAGTTGTTCCACCTCCGTCGCTACATAATTGGTTTCCAAATCGGGGTCAATGAGCATCTCCAATTTCTTCTCTTTAAGAAGTCCCTTCACCTAAAGCGGAAAAGATTTAAAAAAAAAAAAAAAAACTCATCATTGTGTAATGTACTTCATTAAAAAGTTCATTTTGTATAATCTATTCTTTTTAACAAAGATATGATGTACTTACATGTTAATTCACCTTGTGTTGTGTAATGTATTTTTTAAAAATAAAAAAATAAAAAATTTGTGTAATGTATTTTTTTTCTTTTGAAGAAATACATTATTTTATATAATGTACTTTTCGAAAAAGTTCATTTTGCGTAATATTAAGTATTTGTACATTATACAAAGTGTACATTTGTTTTAAGTACATTATATAAAGTGAACTAATATGTAACTATAGTGATGTCTTCGTTCAAAAAAAAGTACATTGCACAAAGTGCACTTTTTGAAAAAGATCCTTAAAAAAAAACGGTGACTTTAACCCAAACAATAAACGCAAACTTTCTACCTACCCTTGATCAAGTGATTATCTAATTCCGATTCTAAAACCCATAATCATCACTCTCGTAATGCATACTTGAAAAGGGAAGAAAGTTATGAGAAATGCATACCCAATTCAGTAGCGTGACGTCATTATCGTTAGCAAGTACTCGAGCAATATCAAACGCCTTTCTTCCAGTAATGAGTTCCAAAAGCATGATCCCGTACCCAAAAACATCTGTTTTTTCTGATGCTTTTCCAGTTAAGGGATACTCAGGAGCAATATGCCCAACCGTGCCACGTAGATCTGTTGTGACATGCGTATCTTTGACGTCCATTAGTTTAGGCAAACCGAAATCTCCAATAACAGCCTCAAACTCCTCATCCAACAAAATATTAGAAGCTTTAACATCACGATGAATGATCTTCGGATCACAATGATCATGCAAATATGAAAGTCCTCTAGCCGACCCTAATGCAATCAGTTTACGAGTAGGCCAATCCAACGGCGGTTCGTATGGCGGTCGTTCTATAAAAACACAAGCAATGTATGAATACTGATAAATGAGTACAATGTTAATGTATTGAACTTGCCTGTTTTTACTTTTATGTCCACTGAACTAAAAAACCACCTGGCTAATGTGGGTACAAACCATCAAAACATCGTCTAACATGGGTACTAAAAATACCCGAGGGCGAATTTGGTTGACGTGGGATGGTTTTGGTCAACAAGGCTTGCCACATAAGCAGCCATGTATAATTCCATTGGCCGGCTTGCAAGTCAAAATGGCTTTGATTTATAGAAGCATGACATTAATTTATACTAGTTTCCCACTTAAAATTCCACAGCTTCATACCTTAAACACACAATTACTAATTATCAACATTGAATTTATATTACAACCACGAGCACATTATCAACATTAAATTTATATCATCACCACCAGCACCGTCAACAAAATCATCATCACCTGTGTAGTTAAAGACCAAAATTTGTGTGTTTTGGTCAAAGACTGAAATTTGAAATTTTGGAAATTTCAATAAATTTAATATTATGCAATATATATATATATATAATAATTAATACTTAATACTTAATTGAAAGATGAAGAGTGAAGCTTAAAAGTGTAAATATTTGATAGATTAGTGTTAATACTTGTAAAATTAGTTTTTATTATGTTGTGTTTAAGTTTGGACAAAAAAAATAAACAACATTTAAAATATTTATAAAAAAAAAATTGGAAAACCAAAATGCCACCGAAAATCTCAAGACTGAAATTTGGACCGAAATTCTAGAAGATGACCGAAAACCGAAATACCACCGAAATACCACCGGAATTAACTACTTAGATCATTACCATTGCCGGCAAAATTATCATTACCACCGCTGCCACTAGGCCCTCCACATTGCCGCTACCATACCCACTAGGCGGCAGATATATCACCAATAATTAATTCATGTATATCACTGGTAATTAATCCCTATATATACATATATATCCCTCCCTTTTCCCCATCACAATTAAACCATGGTAATTAATCCCTATATATACATATATATCTCTCCCTTTTCCCCATCACAAACCACCGCCACAGTAACAACCACCATACATACAATAATAATACCCATACAATCATTGACCATCTCTCTGTTTACATACATGTTAAATTTGTATACTTCAAGATTAATGATGTGGACTTGTAACTAGCATATATACACACTAGAAATCTACCCGCACGCGATGCGCATCGGTAGATGGCTTTTAGAATATATATACATATATATCCCTCCCTTTTCCCCATCGCAAACCACCGCCACAGTAACAACCACCATAAATACAATAATTATACCTATACAATCATTGACCATTTCTCTGTTTACATACATGTTAAATTTGTATACTTTAAGATTAATGATGTGGACTTGTAAACTAGCATATATAAACACTAGAAATCTACCCGCGCGCGATGCGCAGCGGTAGATGGCTTCTAGAATATTTAAATTCAAATATTAGTCAAAATTTTAGTTTTAATTATAAATTTAGAATTTTTGTTATCGGCTAAAGATGGCGACCGCCAGCCTCGCCGATCGTCTTCATAAAACCAAGATTGATGGTGGTGGTGTTCAAAAAATTTATTTATTTATTTTTGTTAATAATTTAGTTTATTATATGTTAATTTTTTCCCCTAATTAAGTTGTTAAATTGTTATATAAAATAGTTGTTGTATTAATTTATTTCCATATATAAAAAATTATTAAAAAAATTCAAAAATTAAGACACATGTATCTCTTTTATAATATATAATATATATAATACATATATATACATGTGCATGCATATACTAATATACATACATGTATTTGTTAACTACCATCAATCAGATTTTTTTATTTTATTATTTAACTTTTTTTTCGAAAGGTATTTTATTATTTAACTGAATCGGTTTACAACTTTACATACATGTGAATCTTTTTGATGTGAAATTGGGAAATGAATTGTTATTATTATGGGTTTAGATCAGATAAATTCACTTATGTCAATTTAAAATGGGGAGTGATAAATCTACTAACAATTTTTAGCCATCCACACTTTATATAATTGTACACTGTGTAATATAATATATACATTTATTGTGAATGGTTAAAAGGTGTTGTGAATTGATCACCATCCATGGTGGGTTTTGAATGTTGAAAAATATGGAGGGTTTGGCCGGAAAAGTTGGTGTTCACCCGAAAGAGGGTGTTTTCCGGAAGGTGACGTGGCATTTCATCCCACACGGCATGGTAACGTGGTAATCAACACAACCCAGGCCAACATGGCATGGCAACATGACAACAAACACACTCGGTTATCCTATATGGCGTGACAACTAGACTTTGAAAACCAGATAGTAAAACTGAAGATAGCTTTAAAAGTGATAAGCCCAATGATATGATGATGATACCCTTACCTCTCAAACGTGATGCAACGCTTCCATTGGCCATATATGGGTAAACGAGTATTCGTTCTTTTGGTGTCATGCAATATCCCCTTAAACGACGGAGGTTACGATGAACGGCCATACTAATCACCTGGACTTCCGTTTGAAACTGAAGCTCCCCACCCTGTCTTCGTTCTTCCGGCAACCGTTTTACAGCAACCAATGAGCCATCGGCTAGTCGTCCTTTGTAGGTGTTACTAAATCCACCCCTACCCAAACCGTTTAAGCTGTCCCAAATGAACTTTCGGATCTTCTACAGCTGCAAATAGGAACCTTTTACATGACGACGACTAGGACACATGAACAAGTTTGTGTAATCAAATGCATACGCTGATAAAGATAATATAGGTCAAAAGTCGCACACAAAGTGTGTATTTATGAGGCATCAAAACCTCCAAATTTATTATTAAAAAAAAAGATAAATTCTTTGACAGGCTAATTCTTTTTAGAAAGTATAATTAAATTCATTCTGGCTATCAGATCAAAGGCTAATTCATGTTTTTACCGGGGTAAAAATTATCACATAAGGGGAAAACTACTAACCAGGCACATCAAAGAAAAACTCTTGAGGCTTTCGGCGTCGCCACCATTCATCATCAGGGAGATCCATGGTTGTAAAATCACCAAATCGGACTGATAAATCGGTAACGGCTATCAAAAATGTCCTCGAAATAGGTCTGAAGATCGGATTTTGTGTCTGGGGATGGAGGCCCCAAAGAAAATCCTCTGCTACAAACAAAGAAAATCCTGTCAATGGATAATTACTTTGCTTTAACCGAAGATATTCCACAAACAAGAAGCGTAAAGAAGAATTTTATTTCAGAAGATAAAATGAAAGAATATTGCGAGATCATTGCCAAAACTGTTATTAAGACCAAACTTGTTCAAAATATAGAGAAACAAATAACGTCATCTCTAAAACCGCGTCAATCTACTCAATTATGAAGGTAGACAAGTGGCGAACACAGATCTGACAGGAAATATGTAAAACCACGTCAAAAACAAAGGAAAAGTTATTGGTAGTGATAACCAAGTGTCCATTCAAAACAATTACTATATAATAGTTGTACAACACAATTATATTTAATATTTTCATGATTGGATCGGAAAGCAAACCGGTTTTTTTTGTAGGTTATTGGTCGGACCGATGGGGTCGGACTTGATTAGAAAACCGGAAACATTAAAATTTTTAATTTAATATATATCTTTTAGAAAATGCTAAATACAGCCCTAAGGGCTGTAGTTAACGTGCATAAAAATATTATACTTTTCCATATCAAAAATTCACCTCTTGAATTTTATGGTAAGAATACAACTATTTTAAGAACGTTAACTACAACCCTTAAGGTTGTAGTTAGCAAAACCTGTAAGGTCCAGAAATTGACCAGATAGATTTGTCCAGAAATAGTCGAAGACCAGTAAACAATTCCAAATGGTGAATCTACGCTTCAGATTCATGTTCACTGGAGTTTACTCCAGTCAAGATCTGCCAGTAAACCTGAAGACATTCTCACTGAAGTCGAAGACTGAAGTAAGAAGAAAGAAAACTCTCTCAGTGGCGGAGCCAAGCGGAAGTCTTATCCAGATCTGACTGAAGAATCATCAGTGTAAAGTACTTACAAAGCTTTACACCGATTACGAGAAAACCTTTTACCTTTACTACCCTTTACCCGAACAATCCACTTGTCCAATAAAGGTACAATTGTATATAAAGGTAGTTGTGTTTGAAGGTTGACAAGTCACATCAATGTGACTTTATTCCTTACTTTAGAAAAAGCATTTAAGAAGTTTGTTAACCTTCTTAAATGCTCTCAACTATATTTGTACGGCCCAGTCCACGTCAGCATGGACTTCGCCTATAAATAGATAGGGTTGCACAAACCAGAAATCACTTTGCATTGCAATACCTCATCTGATGAACTTGTGCAACTACTCTCAAAGATCGCTACAAAGAATACTTTACAACTTTAAGTATTCCGATTAGTTAGAGAGATTTCCAAGTATAGATCACTTTGTATTTCACAGGTTGTTTAGGATATTTACATTACTTGTATTATATTTGGTTCCGCATCAACCTTGTATTTTGTTTAATATCAATAAATAAAATAAACTTGAAAATTAAAAAATCTTCTATTTATAGTTATTTTAATATCGTATACTAAACTTTAACGAATATTTTTATATGTTGTTATTTTATCGTGTTTGTTATCTTATGACCCATTTCACACCGTTCGTACGTGATGCTTTTGTAATTAATGTCATTTTTACGGTTACTTTAATATCACGTGTTAAATAATAGCGGATACTTTTATATATATTGTTATTTTACTGTAGTTGTTATGTTATGATTTTTGTGCTAAATAATAGAAGATATTTATATATAAGTTTTCATAAACAGATTATATCTATACTATTATATAAAGCAAACACCCCCTACTTTTTCTCAAATATTGATTCAATCTACCTATTTTACCCCTTATCTTTATTCAATAACTTCAAAATCTCCACTTGATATACCGATAATACCCTTAATGAAATTAATTTACATCATCTACCAATTAACTCCAAAAATAACTATATTATCCATTTTACATCAATAATCTTTACATCAATAACCTACATTATTCGCCTCTAACACCACCACCACCAGTCGCCACCATCACATGTCGCCGCCACCACCACACCGTCGCTACCGCCACACCGCCGCTACCGCCGCCGCCGCTACCATCATCACCGTTGTATCGCGTGGGCATTCGTCTAGTAATGATACATAAGTTTATACTTTGTCAAAAATTGATGTTTGGAAAGAATTTATTAGATGTTATAATATAACACTAACAAATATATATATATATATATATATTGTCGGTTATTTATGTTCTGTAAAATATATCAAAGACAAATCTTATATAATTTACTGTTAAATAAAACCGCAATGAAGTACGGAGTTAATTTTCTATTTGAAATCATGATCAAAAGTTGTGTGAAAAGTTTATGAAATTTTCAATTAATAACGGAGGGTCCATCTCAATTTCTTGGAAGATGCCAGTACTTTTAAATAAGACTATCATCCATTAATCCTTAATTAAATAATGCCTTTCAATTACCTTCATCCTTAAGTAATGCCTTTCAACCTTTCAAAAAAAAAAATAATAATGCCTTTCAATTACCTTCATCCTTAAGTAATGCCTTTCAACCTTTCAAAAAAAAAAAATAATAATGCCTTTCAATTACCTTCATCCTTAAGTAATGCCTTTCAACCTTTCAAAAAAAAAAAAAAAAATGCCTTTCAATATCGTTACCTTCATCCTTAAGTAATGCCTTTCAATATCGTTACCTTAATCAATCATGTTTTTCAATGGAAAAGGGTCTGAAGCATCCACCTTCTCTGTTGGATTGTCACAAAGATGTTGTCAATTCGAGTTTGATGAAATTCTGTTAGCAACAGAAATTTTTTACGGAGCATAAGACAAACAACTTACCTCAGTATAAAAAAGAAAATAAAAGATCATAAATCAATTTTTTTTTATTATTATATTATACTTTTACTTTTACACCTATATTTAAAAAAAAAAAAAAGTTCGACCAAGTCTCAAACCACGCTTACCCACACGTATTCCATTAAATCATAAATCATAAATAAATTTGTTTATTAATTAATTATCTTTATCTTTACTCTCTTATAAAACAAACTACACATCCCTTTTATAAACTTTCTACTTTTAAAATACCTAAAATGCCCTTACTAATATAACTAATATTAACCATGATTCTATTGAATACCCAATATACCTTAATGAAATTAATTTATAACATTTATCCTTTAATTTCTAAAATAACTACACTACCCATTTTATATCAATAGCCTACACTACTCGCCACCTATTTTACCCCTTACTTTATTCATTAATTTAAATATCTCCACCTAATATAACTATAATACCCTTAATGAAATAATTTACAACATACATCCGTCAACCCTTAAAATAACTCCACTACCCCCTTTTACATTAATAACCACACCACCACCACAGCCACCGTCGCCACCACCGCAGCCACCACCGTCCCTATCACCACAGCCACCACCGTCGCCGCTACCATCATTGCCGCCGCATTGCGCGGGCATGCGTCTAGTATTATATTATATATACTTTTACACACACCTAATACTTCCCCTTCTTAAAGCACTTAAATATCATATATACCTAAATACAGTTAATAATATCATATATATCCTTCCTAAATACGACAACTATCATATATATATATATATCCAAATCACAAATTTAATAATTTATAATTACTTTTAAGCCCATTAATGACCATTGTACCCTCCATTCTTCTGTTGAAGCATCAAACCTTCCCGTTTATTTTTCATTTGTTGTTAGATTAATTCAAACTTATCCCAAACCTCCCTTCACAATCGGTAAAATATCCTATATTGTCTGCATGGTTAAACTAACTAATATATATATATATATATATATATATATATTTCCTATTTTTCATTTAATTTTGTAGGTTTCATTATGTATATTCGAAGGCCATGAAAAATAACTAACATATAATTGAAGTTCGTTTAAAAAAAATAGTATGATTTAATTGTTTGAAACTGATAGTTTTTCAAGTAAAAATATTTATACTTGATGTAAAATGTATGAATGGATTGGGTTATAAATGTATTTTGTATTGATATAATTTTCATCATGTATTATATAAAACAAACAAAAATGTTTACGGTCAAAGTTGAAAAAAGAAGACTCAAAATGTCAAACTATGACATCTAAATTGGGACGGATGGAGTATTACACTAAATAAACATGTATTATCAATATTTAATTTCACATCGTATTTATACAAATATAATAAACATATCTTACGAACCATATACAATTAAAAATCATTTTTAAATAATAATATCATCATATTTGAGTATGGAGTATCTATATTTAACTTTACATCATCATTATATAAAGATATAATATACATATTCTACTAACCATCTTCGATATAAAACATTTTTTAAATAATAATATTATTGTATTTCAACATGTCTTATTTACAACTACTAATTGTGTTAATATAAAAACTTAATATTTTAATCTCGCGTATTACGTGGAAAAATAATCTAGTAATGGTATATATTAGGTAATTGCGTAATGGTTTGTGCTACAATCTCAGACTTTTTGGGCCACAAGGAAAGAGGGTAGAATGGTTATTAATGAGTTTAAAAGTAATTATAAATTATTAAATTTATGATTTGGGTATATATGATATTTGTTATTGTTATATTTAGGAAGGATATATATATGATATTACTAGAAAATATACCCGCGCAATGCGCAGTATTTGATGAATTTTTAAAAGTTTAAATTTTAGTGTACATAAAATTCGTAAACTTCATTTAATGTATTCATCAAAAAGTGATGGTGGTCGGCAACCTACTTCGCCAACCGCCGGTTCTAGATACGTAACACATAGAAAAATAAAAAATATGTTTTTTTATAATTGCTAGAATATTTACAATTGATTATGTAAATTAATGAATAAATAATATATAAGCTATATAAAATATATATTATAAAAACATTAAATGATATGATATATAAGGAAATACTTACAAATATTAAATATTAAGACACTTTCTATAATAAAAATTTCATTTGCTTTATAATGTAGTATAGATATATAGATATAATTATTTATTATGTATTTGAAAGAAAAAAAATTGAAAATAAATACCCACTATCTATTTATCAGGTTTTGTGAATATTTATGGTAATCACTTAAAAATCCCAAAAAATTCGTTTATGAGTGCATTAAAGTTTTCTGCAACTCACCCATTTTCAAGAAACATAAAGAATGGGCAGGTGACGTAGGATCTTGATTTTACTACATACATACATTCATGCACCATGAGATACAACTCTTTGACCATACAACTTATAATAGTATATAAATATACAATCAGAATCTCATTGGCCATCCCAATCTTAATGAAACATTAAAAAGTATATTAATTGTATATATATAAACGGCTTAATTTGTCAAATATTACTATATAATAATCCAAAGATATGCGTACATAAAATTATTATATTTTCTGAACCTTTTCATATCGTAAAAAACAATGGAGAATAATATCAATGCAATGTTTGTCAATGGTCCCATAAATTACATATGAACAAATACATGAATGATAAAAGTTTCACTAGTCATGAAATGGCTTCACCAATTTTATCTATACCAAATTTATTTAAAAAAATAAACATTTAGTAAAATGCTACCCATAGTGTCCAGGTCGTATATAGAAATAGAATATAGGGTCATGGCCATAATCATTTTGGTTCTAATCTTGCGAATAATACTTTGTGAAAATCATAAGTTCGTTCGGTTTATTATTATTCAAATACATTTACGATGTTACCAAAAAAAAAAAGGTTTTAAGTATCATTTCCTATTAACTTGCGGATAGCTGGTAACATTATAAATGTATTTGAATAATAATAAACCGAACGAACTTATGATCTTCACAAAGTATTATTCGCAAGATTAGAACCAGAATGATTATGGCCATGACCCTATATTCTATTTCTGTATACGACCTGGACACTGTGGGTAGCATTTTACTAAATGTTTGTTTTTTTAAATAAATTTGGGATAGATAAAATTGGTGAAGCCAACATAACACTTACTAGTAGGGGTGAGCAAAAACCGAGCCGGAAAACCGAAAATCGAAAAAAACCGAGAAAACCGAACCGTTAAAACCGAAAACCGAACAAAACCGATTGGTTTGGTTTTCGTTTTCTAAAAACCGAACGGATCGGTTCGGGTTTCGGT
>JAOXNX010071697.1:0-10446 GCA_028566075.1 Solidago caesia | reverse complement strand
GCATCAATTTTATCAAGATCCAATGGTCAAGATCTTATCTTATTTGTTTTACTTTAATACTTGTTTTACAATAACCAACCCCTATATATGTATTATATAAATAGTTATTATAGTTTACTAAGTTTGTGCCAAAAATGTCATAAAGGCCAAAGTTAAGAAGGTAATTGGGTTTTTGCCGTCCAAAAAAAAAGAAGGTGATTCTGTACATTCATCCGAAACAGAATTTAGGCGGATCAAAATTCAAAACCTCATGTTCTCTTTATTTTCCAATTCCATTTTCATAAAAATAAAATAAAATTAAGAGATATTATATTTTATTTATATTTCTTTTTATCATATATCATATATGTATCGGTTCTGGTTCAAATAATACAAAATATTAAAATAAAACAATTCTTTTTTATTAACTAAAAATCGTTTTGCATCACGAAAATTTTCGTGCATCAAGTATATATTTATGCTCTATGAATTTTCGTGCATAAATTTTATCATGATAAAATGGTCAAGATCTTATCCTATTTGTTTTAGTTTAATACAAGTTTACAATAATCAGCCCTATATGTATTGGAATATATTGATCTAGAATATCAAATCACATCAAATTTTGAAACTGTATGTCGTATTAAATTTATACTATCTGTATATATACCGGATTAAATTAAGAAAACTATATGTTAACTTATATTTTTAATTAGTATATAGACCGTAAATATCATTATGCATAAAACTATTTTAAAACATTTAATATAGTTATTTTAACCTACTATGTAGATACAGAATTAAAATCTAATACATGTAATCGGTATGTAAAATAAATAATGATATAACAATGTTTGCAATGCTTGAAATATATAACATCTTAACATTTAACCATCTAACCATTTAACATGTATAAAAATCATCTATTTCATATGAAGTTTATAACAAAAATCAATGTTTATAATAATTTTTAAATGTAATATTTTATATCTGTTGTATCTACCAATAAATTAAAACAGGATTGCAACATTCTTTAATCGACATATGACTTAATATTTAAACGACACGTGTCCTTTGAGTCTATATTTTAATTTGTAGCTTCCTTATACTAATGAAATATTTGTTACATTATATATGGTCTATTTACTTACCAAAAATATTGTTAATTATTAAAAATAATTAACTTCAATACAAAAACGAACGGAATTTCAATATCATATTAGATTTGGAATATAAATCTTTATGTTAATCCAATTTACTTTTAAATATAGCCTAACTGGATGAATATTATATATTATTTTAATATATAAAAAATTTGATACGCTCATTTTGAAAGAAAAAAAAACTCTATCTTCTAAGTTATTATTTTAATACCATGACATCTTATACAAATTAATATATACTATATCAAAGTCGTATATATATTTTGATTATTAATATATTTTAATTATTAATGATTGATTTTCATCTATATATTATATATATATTTTTTTGTTTTCAATAATTCTATAGCTAAATTTATATCACAGCCTACAAACAATTCAACATCAAAACTATAAACAGTTAAAATAGATATAACTTTGAGCGACATCATATGTTTATTAGGTGTATGTATTCTTTTTTCAAATATCTACGTAATTTTTCATTCTATTTATATAATCGCATAAAAGCTTTTTTAATTCTTTTGATCTATTTCAAGAAATAATACATTTTGCAAGTTTACATCTTTTAGAGATTAATTAAAATTAACTAGACCTTTTTTAATTACACATAACAATTAATTAAGCGTATCTAAAAGCATTGTATCTATTTTGACATTACACATGCATTTATAATGCATGTGACAAATGCAAATTTGAGAATTAGTTTATGTAACGCCATAAAATTTACGTAAATGGCTAAAGACCAAATGTATTAAGAGATATTATTTTTGTTTAATATAGCTAAAGATACATGATATTTTTTTAATTTGTTCTAATTTGTTTATACAAAAAGAGTAATCATTCACGACATATATACATAGTCAATCCGTACATCGTACGGGTATTATGATTAGTATCTCTAACCTTACTAGAGATGAAGTGTTGCTGATGCAATTTGGAGTATTTGTCAACCTCTCAATTAAGCCACGTCTGTGTTTTGATTCAATTTATGACCTAATAAATCGGTTTATTAATTGGATTAAAATGGATTTATGTTGTATGAATTCAAAATTTTGAAAGAAAAGGTGTCTTGGTTTTTGAAGTCGGCTAATTGCAGACCATATGTACAGATTTTGCGGTTTTTGAAGACTTCATCATGTAATGTCTTTCGGTAATTTACAGAGTATGTTGTTTTCTTCTTTGTATTTCTATTAATCACATGTGTATTAGTATAAGTTGACTTTAATCATTAATTACTTTGTATATTTCACATGCCTTGAGCCGATCACAATCTTCTTCCTCTCTTAATATTTTGACAACACTTCCTTCTCCATTAATGCATTGTACCAATCTCAACTAATTGTGTACTTTTCTTTTGATTTGAAATCGTTAAACTTGCTTAACACGGTAAATTCAAGTATTCAAATTACATTTATAAACACTTTCATATCTATCTTTGTTTTCCTCACCTTCATTTGTTTTCTCTTTCATTTTTGCTTTTCTTTGACCATGGAAGGTGTGAATCTTAGCTATGTTGATCAACTGACTCCCGCGAGAGATTTCTGGAACATGAAAGCCCGCGTTATACGTTTATGGGATAAAGGCTTTAGATGGGATTTCATTCTCCTAGATGAGAGGGTATGTTGTTACATTTATAAATAATTAAATACTTTCATATATGTCTATGTTTTCCTCACCTTCATTTGTTTTCTCTTTCATTTTTGCTTTTCTTTGACCATGGAAGGTGTGAATCTTATCTATGTGGATCAACTGACTCCCGCGAGAGATTTCTGGACATGAAAGCCCGCGTTATACGTTTATGGGATAAAGGCTTTAGATGGAATTTCATTCTCCTAGATGAGAGGGTATGTTGTTACATTTTTGCAGAATTAATATATTTGTTTCACCAATCCTTTTTTGAACATTGTTTTATTTCCATCTTTTATCAGGGTAGGAAGATACAAGGTTGTGTCAAGAAACATTTGCTTACAGAATTTAAGAAAGAACTCAAGGAGGATGTTGTCCTTCTGATAAGAAAGTTTGGCGTTGGTGAGCAAAAGGACAAACACCGAGTCATACCCCTAGACCATAAAATAAACTTCTTCAAATGCACTGCGGTGACTCATGTCTATGGTTTCCAAGGCCACCCTTATGCCTTTAACTTCGTTCTGTTTACTACTATTAGTGAAGGCACAACTGGAGGAGCGCTTACTGTTGGTTAGTTCAAACCTTTTTTTTTTTCTAACATAAACCATGCAAGAAAGCTATTTTCGTGTTTCTTTCTTTTGTTTGTTGACCGTCTAGATGTGATTGGTCGAGTAGCTTGGTGTGGAAATATGGATATCTTCAAGTTTGGAGGCAAAAAGAGTAAGCGAATGAATTTCGATCTACAAGATTTGGAGTAAGTTCTTAAGAGTTTTAATTATTTGGAACAAATGAGTATGAATAAATGAGTTATAATCATTTGGAATAGATGAGTTGTAATCATTTGGAGTAAATGAGTTTTCATCATTTATTATAAATGAGTTTTTGCCAAATGTAATAAATGATTATCCTTTGTTTGTAATAAATTAGATCATATTAAATATTTTCTGTTTATGTGTATTATTTTATTGTACAAAAGTAGTTGCAAATAAAATGAATAGGTTGAATGTTTTGTTGGATGTTTGTGTTGTTGTGTTTACTTTCATCGTTGACTAAATGACTAAATAGTTATTCTTAAACAAATTTAGGGGTAATGTATTGAGATGCACTTTGTGGGGTCGATATGCTGAGCAATTTAACACTTACATTGCTTCCAATAATTCTTCGGAGATGGTTATAGTTATCATTCAGCATGGCAAAAATAAGGATTGGAGTGGTAAGTTTGTGGTATCCTGTTATACATTATCGTTAGATCAGTAGTATATATGTTTTTTGGTTCAATGTTTGTCGTCAGGGATGAAGACTGTCCAAAATGACATGTTTTGCGACCCAGTTGTTTATCAATGAGGACCTCTAAGAAGCCAATGATCTCAGAAGAAGGTAGACTTTTTAATGTTTTCCCTTCATATTCAACATAGTTTACTCATAATAGAAACTTGATTATTCTTTTCTTTCATTTTTGTATTCTCATACTCAGAGATGGTGCATCCTCTTCTCAAACTGTGCTTTCCTCTCAGACTGTGTACCCTTTGCGCAAAGAATTCCTTATGAAGACCCCACGTAGGCATGTCGATGAGATTATTGACATAGACAATATACATAATCTGAATACTCTTTTTTGTTTTGGGGAAATGATTTACCTCAATGCTAAGTAGTTAATGTCAACAAGAAGAGTCCCATTGCGTTGTTGTTGCCACAATAAGGATGATTGAAGAGGAGCATGGTTGGTTTTATAAGGTTGTAGGCCGTGTCAGAAAAAGGCTCTCACTAAAACTGAGTACTTAGAACAGGCAGAAGAACTTCTTCAAACTTTCTTGAAGCTCCTATAGATAGTTTGTGGTGTCTCAAGTGCAAGTGCATGGCTACTTCATTGGTTCCCGAGTACAACTCTTATTATAGATTCACTAATTTATTAAAATGGATTATATATACAAATAAATTGTGTCAAATAATTTATACATGTTTAAATTAGGTTCAAAGTTCAGTTCAGGGTCCAAGATACCACCGGTAGTGTGTCTTTTGTCATGTTTGACAAGGATGTATCTAAAATCTTGGGGTTGTCTGCAACTGACATTCGTGAGAGGCAAATTCAGAGTGGTGATTTGGAAGTATTCCCTCATGAACTGAATGCTTTGAGAAGCAAATATCTTGCTTTTAAGATCAGTGTTTCAAAGTACAACCTTGAGAAAAATTATTATGTCTATACTATTGCCAAAATCTGTGATGACCCGGACCTAATTGCAGAGATACAAGCTGTTGATCAACCTGATGTTGTAAGAACTTATTTTGATGACTTTTATTGTTTTAAACTTGCATTTTTTTTTATATATAAACTTGCTTTGTGTTGGTGATGTTATTGTTAGTCAACTCATGATGAAGTTGGCCCCTCTTGTGTGAAACTGGATGAGTGTTCACAAATAGGAATGGATTCCAAAGTGATTATAGTAATCAATTCACACAGCAAATATTAGTTACTACTTCATTTGGTTTAGAATATAAACCAACAGACAATTGATATAGAATTAAATATAATATGAACTAGATAATAATGGATTTGCGGTTAAACGCATAAACAGTCCAACAATTCATAATATATATCAATAAAAAAAAGTCTACATGATCACATCATCCAAACAAGCATAACAAACTAGCCAGACATTATTAAATGAATAACAAAGTCTGTTAAATAGAAAGACATGTTTGTTTGATAATAAAATGTAAAGAAAGATAATAAACCAACAATCTCCGGGTGGAAGATCTGAAGATCAGAAGGTGTTTGGAAAACCAAAATCCCTTCAAGAGCTACTGAAATTCGTCCCCTAAGGTGCGGTAGTCGATTGGCTAGGTTAATTTGTGTATCTGGTGGATCTCTTTAGGTTTTGCTAAATGTATTTTGAACTAGGGAGGGATGTGATCAAGTTTACTCTAATCACTAACTACAACTAGTAGGAGTTTAAGGATCCAACACTTAAGCCTTCGGGTTACATAGTTAACGACATGACAACTTCATCTGATTTTATTTAACGACCTCTCACATTTAAACCGACACTGATGGGAATACACACGACATTAACAAGCATAATGGTAAACATTTAATAACATATTAATCACACTTAGTACATATCACACACTAAATTAACGACATATTAATTAGCCACATTTAAACACATATAACAAATTAACCGAGAAAGTTAAAGTTGACTAGCGACAAGGTCAACATAAATGAGAAAACATTTAGGACATTTGTAACAACTGCCGTTTTGACCAGTCAATTTTATGGAACTAATATAATGAAAATGAGTCAATTTAGACTAAATGGACTTGTGAATGAGAAATATGGGCATGAGTGTAGTCGTTAGAAAGGTAATTTAAAGATATGTAATGTCGTGTCAACGAAATAGGTGAACGTGTCTCGGGTCAAAAGTTTTAACTAAACGAATCGTTTCTCGGGAGAAACCGGAACTAGTCGCGAGAGCCGGATGGGGGAACAAAACCCTCCCTCCCACTCTTTCTTCCTTCATTTCCCCAATCCTCTTTCTCTCTCTACTCTTTCTTCTTCTCCTCCTTCTCTCTAGGAAATGGAAGAACAAACTCTTCCTCCCTCTTTCTTCTTCAAATCCGGCCACCGTCACGGATCAAGGCAAGAAATCAACTAGTAAATGGTGTAATAATAATCATAATCTTCAAAGAATGCAAGGATTCAAGTGTTCATCCCCCTATTTTTCTCAAATTCGGATTCGACACTTCAAGGAGTTTTGGTAAGTATTTATAACCTCAAAATGTTTGTTTTACATTGGGTAACGTTTCCCCTAACTTGTTGGTTGCGTTCTTGAGTCGAAATCGTCGTTATGATTAAGCTTGGTAGGTTAGGGTTTCAAAATGGATTTTTGATGATTTTGGTCTTGGATTGGAGTTATGGATCGTTGTTGGTGATGGGTTATGTTCAAACTTGTTTGTATCAACGAATTATAGCTTGTAATGGGGCGATTTTGGTCAAAAATGAGTCCTAGATCGATTTGGTTTGAAATGGGTTCGGTCTTGGGTTGTTGTTGCTGCTGGTGGTGTGGCTGGGTATAGCCCAACGTAAATTACGCCAGATTTTGTATAGTGTGTTTTTCTCCTTTACGCCAGGAAGCTCTGGGTTACGCCGGACAAGACGCAAGTACGCCACCAGGGCCGTAATTTACGCCCCTCCAGTTTTCTTGTTTTCGTAATAATTTTCAAACGTTCATAACTTTCAAACCGTAACTCCGTTTTTGACGATTCAAGCGGCAACGGAAGCGTAAATGAGTTTAGTTTTCAATGGTATATGCCTCTCAGTACAAAACTTAAATTTAACAAGTCTAATGTTTTGAGGAAGCAACAGTGGTCAAGTCCCGGCAAGTCACTGTGATACGAAACGTAATGATCTCGTTTGGGTTGGGTCAAATCCTTATAAAATGAACATAATAGGGCATTTCTAGTACGAATAGGTCAATATTCATAGGACCTTACCTTTTGAGATGCCTTAGGATTAATGTGATGCTATTATGATAGGATTCGGCTATCGCGGACGTCGGTTTCACTTTCGTTTGTCTTGGGATTGTAGTGCGCGCGTCAGGTGAGTTCGTAGCCCTTACTCTTTGTGTGTTTCGGGGTGGAAAGATACTCAAAGGTTTTCTAACGTTTCATGCCGTGGACAAAAACTTATATTTTGCGTACCTACGCTTTTATGCTCCTATGTGCTTATAGGTTTACATGTATTGTGAAAATGTAAACTATGCCACTTTGGGGCCATTGTTGGATATTTGTGAACACAAGATGAATTGATATGTTGTTGATTGAACCATGACAATGTGATTTAGGTTATTGTAAATCTTGTTGAGCTTATGTTGTTGTTGCATAGGATAATTATGAATTGTCCTTTATTGCTAGATGTATGTAATGACTTCTTGGTTGCAAATGTTTGATTGTGCATACATTGTGAATGGTGTGCCATCAATGTATTATTGACGTGGTAGGTTAGCCGCCGGTACACCCTATATTATAAGCGTTAATAGTACATTGGAGGTAGGATCATTTCCTAGAATGTATGTTTTGTTTCATACATACATGAACATTTGATTGACGAATCGGTTGTCTTGACTCATATTGTCATGAGTGAACAATATATAAAACAGTACACATGGGATGTTTGCATGAAACGGTTCGTACAGAGTTGTATGTGTGGTATGTGTTATATGAAACGGTTTGAGTACAATAGGCGTAGACTATAAGATACGCTTATGTAAGTGCCCATTTTGGGACGTGGTCCCTGCCTTGACGCCGTTGTTGTTGTTGTTGTTATTGTTGTTATTGTTGTCATTGTTGACTGTTGACTGTCATGTCGAAGGGACGGACGTTGATACACTCTGGCCCCGGACGTGCCCCGCTAGTATCAACGTCTTAGCACCAAGACGTGCTACACATGGTATGGTTTGTATGGAATAGTTTGTATGGCTGTGTTTTTATGGAATGGTATGCATGATGCGATGCTTGGAATGATTCGCATGAAACGATATGTATGGTGTCGTATGTATGGATATATATATATATATATATATGTATATATATGTATGAATGTGAATGGTCATGATGTGGAACCATGTATGGATCATCTCGAACGATACGATGCTGTAAGTATATGTATATGTATATATATATATGTACTATGATGCTATGTCACGGCTCGCCTTAAACTATGTGCTTAAACCTACGAACTCACCAACCTAGTGTTGACGTTTTCGAGTATCTTTTCAGGTATACAAGAATCGCTTGCAAGCTAAGAGATGTGATGATTGTAGTTGGACCTAAGGATCGATCGATTGCATTCTAGATCTTTAGACTCGGGCACGACGCCTCGGTTTTGCTTGTCTTACATATGGTCTATTTGTTGTAATTTGACTTGTATATGCCAATTTGTAGCCTTATTTGGACATCATGTAGATTCTCTGTGTAATATCCATTGCAAGCTTGTTTCAGTTGCATCTCACGTTTCCGCCACTGGTGGGGTGTTACAACATTACACTTACTGTATTAGGCAATACGGGCCGTATATATATATATATATATTCAAATTATTTCTTATGTGTGGTAACATAAACTTTGTTAGTGGCATTCCTTCCGATACTTACCGTATTAGGCAATAGGGACTTATATATATAATTTTATTCCAACTATTTCTTAAGTGTGGTAACATGAAATTTTTTTTTAATGGCATTCCTTACAATACTGCCCGCAATACGGATATTATTTATGTAATTTGCTAATTGTTTTTCACTTTATGTTTTCTTTAAATTTTGTAAATTATGTTTGTTAAGTATTTCCATAAACATCAAATAAAATAGAAAAGTGTTTGACATAGAAACCATAAAAAGTGTTTTCATCCAAAGACATAATAAACATAAGTTTCACAAAACTAAACATAAACAGTATATTAAAATATATTTGACATAGAAAGAAACATAAACATCTAAGTTGGAGGAGGCTGACGAGGTGACGTCAGATAATCACCATCTGGTCCGGTTGTCGTCGTTTAACACATCCATCTGATTCGAGCATACATCAGGTCCTGTTGCCGCTGCATGCTGCCAATCTGCTGCTCCACATTGTGGACCCGAGCAGACATCTAGGTGATCTCCTCCTGTGTCTGGGCCGGCAGCCAGACCACGTGATATGCACCGGTCGGGTGAGACGACGGTAGCTGGTCGACCCCATGATCCTCGGGATGGTCCTCCCTCTCCACCTGAACCCTCTCATGCACATTCTCCATGCCAACAGCCGCCAACAGCACCGGCAATTCCAATGGCTCCGACCCTCTCCAGGAGATGTTCTTGTCGACTATCAAAGTAGGTTTACCTCCATTTATATGGAGGATCCCAATCCCATACATCGTCTGTTTCACGTGCTTATACGGGTGGACCGGGGGGATCACGAGGGTATAACCTATGCAGCATCAACGAGCCAGGTTGCAGGGGACGTGTTTCACAAGATAGTAGAGATAAAACAAGTCGGTAATGGAAATCCACTCCCCGGTCTCACTACGTCCATTTATGGTCTTCGAGTTCAGATGGTGAAAGTAGCGGTACAAAGGGTCCATGTTTCAAAAGAAAGTGGTTGAAGTTAGAATTACGATCTTTTTTCGTTTTTTTGTCTAAAACCAAAGGGTCCCTTATTGGGAGCGATCGCCAGCTAAAAGTCCCTCAACTCATCTTCCGGCCATCCAGTAGCCATTGTGAGGAATTCCTCTGTCACAGTCTCTGGTTCGTAATAAATACCGCAACAAACATTGAACTTTGCGAGACTCATCCTGTGAATAAACGAAACTCCACATGATGGGGATCCTCAGGGAGATAAGGTTCCTCCCGAGCGTCCGACCGGTATATGAACGTGCACAATAACTCTACGGTCATCTCATTGTAGGCCGGTTGCTCTTACTCTTATAAACGAGTCCACGTGGTATCCTCCCCCCAAACAATAAATAAGGCCCTCCCTTTCAGCCTGAACTCCTGTAGCATTCAAACTTTTTTGCTTCATACATACATATACATGTATACATTTGTTAGTCCCAAAATTGACAAGTAGACTAGAATTTAACTAGTTAAACACAACTGCTAAGCATACTTAGAAGCAGTTTTATTGTGTTATTAATGTAATCATCAGA
>JAOXNX010071652.1:0-10450 GCA_028566075.1 Solidago caesia | reverse complement strand
TTCACACTGATTAACAATGAAAACTTTTTTATGTAAAATAAATTAACAATGATGCACTAGGTACAAATCTTTAATAATGGTACACATATATTTTATGATGCACTAATCTTTAACATTATATACAAGCAATGATGCACTACGTACAAATCTTTAATAATGATGTACACATGTATATTATGATGCACAATCATCCCCAGTAGTAATATAATTTTGATGCATTTGTTCTTATTATCTAACGTATCAAAAATGAATTACTATTGGGGATGCATTTGTTCTTATGTAAAAAGGTGACAATATTATTACTAGTCTTCATTTCAAAAATGAATTATTTACAAATAAACTAGGTTGACAAGCGTACAAAAAATGCCAATATTTTTAAATCTACTTCTATAGAAATCATGGCCGTTAAACGAACTCTAAATATGATTAGGTCATATTCTGAATCTGAATCCATCATCTCGTTCGTCTTATTCAGTTTCATTCATTCATATTCACTGCTGTTATAGGTGAATTCATAATCCCCTATTCCGTTTTAAACTGTTTTACTTCGGGGCTGAAAAGCATGTTTAAACGCATTTTTTAAAATCTTATGTACTAAATGGAACTTGTATTAATATGAACTTGAACTAATAATCTTCAATTGATTTGGAACTTATATATCATGAACTTGTGAACTTTGATTTGTACTGGAACTGGATTGTATATGTTGTGCCTAAGTACTATCGTTCAAATTCCCCTACACTACTAATTAATTCAATCACACCATATCCGTGATTGGACCGTAGGTATTATGGATGGCGCTATTTAGGGTAGACCAACCCTCACTCCCAGCGAAACTGGTGAGTGCATGATACCTCCTTACCATAATAGTGATAGAGTATGGACTTGAGAGGGGCTGTCGGTCAAATCGGTTTAAGTAGTGGGCTTACAACATTGAACATCAAATATACAATTGCTAGTGAACATACTGCATGGACTTATAGACAATATACATTTACTTGTGAACTTATTACTCTGTACTATGGTGCTTTGAACTAAACATATTTTATGAACAAAACATATTTGAAATATCCTGTGAACTCACCAACTACTTTTGTAGTTGACGCTTTGAACTTACATGCTTTTCAGGTCAGCAACAGTAAAGTTAAGCTCTCATAAAGACTTAGATTTGTTACTACGTTTATCTTTCTGTTATGTACTTCGGATATGATCTTTTTACCGAGAATGTTTCTCGATGAACGGCTTGTATGACTTTTGTTCTATAAATAAAACGTTGTGGCTTATTACGATCTTCTCCGTTGTCGCACTTTGTGTTTACGCCTAGGGTAGGGTGTGACATGGCATGACAATTGGATAGGAAATGCGGCTTTGAAGGTTCAATTTCCTCGACTATTTGCACTAGAAACTTGGAAAGATTGTAGTATTCACGATTGTCGAGTGGACGAAACTTGGACTTGGCATTGGCGGCATCAGATTAGAAGTATAGAGGTTAAGAATTCGCTTCTCTGTTTGCTAGTTTCCTGATTCTTTTACTAACAATGATGATGCTTGGGAATGGCTCTTGGAGGGTAAGAAAGGGTCGTTTACTGTTGCTCATTTGAGATCCATAATTGATCATCTATCCCTTCCTATTAGCAATGTCATTTCTAGATGGAATACTTTAGTGCCCAAAAAAGTTATATTTTCATTTGGAGGTTGTTACGTGATTGTTTGCCGACATACTTCAATTTGTCCAGTAGAGGTATTGGTATGGATGCTATCCATTGTATTCGTTGCAATGCTGATGTCGAGACAACGGATCATATATTTTGGCAATGTCAGGTCGATATTAGACTTTGGATTAATTCTTGGTGTTGTATCAATATTCCGGATTCTAGGCCGAAGGAGGTAATGGAATGGTTAGATAACTCGAGTTTTGAGAGCAACACCAAAGGCGCAATATTGAAGCAATTATTTTCACCACTTGGTGGCTCCTTTGGAAGGCTAGAAACAATCTTAAACATAATGATGTTCGTGAAAGTGTTAACCAAATTTGCAACTCCATCATCTCTCTTTCGTTCATGTGGACTCACAAGAGGAATAAAAAGGCGCATGGCAACTGGGATTCGTGGCTGCTGAATCCTCTAGTTGCTAGTTAAGGGGAGTGGGTCGTGTTTGTATTTTTTGGTATTAATTACGTTGCTTGTTTCTTCCTCGGGGCTTGTATGGGGTTACACCAAAAACACCACAGAGTGAAAACCGGTGGCTCGGCCTTTGTTGGTGGGGATTTTTCTCATGTCTTGTGCGTCGTAATTGGCATGAGCTTTTTCTCTCCCTTTTGTAACCTTTGCAGTTAAAGCCACGAGATGACTCTAGTCTGTGTTGTATTTCTATAGTAGTTTTTGCTTGTACTATTTTTGTATTCTTTTTTCTAGCATCTTGCTAGAATTATTTTATATAATATATTCCTGCCTTCTAAAAAAAAATATTATTTCAGAACTGGTGAACTGCCATATAATATAACCTTGTTTAATTGTAGGGAAGCTGAAGTAGGTGAAGACGATGAACTATTTATTGGACCTCCGCATCCTGCTGTGGTCCAGGAGGCTGCATCCGCCAATGATGCAGAGCTTTTGAGGAGGTCACGACTTTCTTTGCTTTTTAATGTTGTTTATCAGATTACTTCTCTTCAATCTGAAAATGACCTTTTCATGTTACCAAAAAGTGAGCGATAGAATTTTGTTGCATCCATTCTCACTTGACCCAACTCTTGTAGTCTAACATTTTTATATTTTACAAAGTCAAACATTCACTTTTCTTTAGTATGTCTTGATTTTAGGTAAGTTTTAACTCTGTCAGGTAACAAGTTTTCTAGGGCCACTTCAGGAGGAAAAAAAAAAAAAACTCTAACATGGCCAAACTATCTGATTTGTTGTTTCTAACCTGTTCAGGGAATACCTTAAAACAGATTTTAATTTCTTAGTTTAACTCAACTTAGATGGAATTAGGAGGGGGAGATCGGTTGGGAAGAGGTCAGCTACAAAAATACACAGAAAGGTTCTGGCAGATGTCGCTTCAATGACCCGTCGAAGTTTTATGTTAACAACATCCCCGATGGCTGTCGCCCCTGGGATCTTGCTGACTCCCTTCGTGTTTTTGGGACGATTGCTGGGGTATATATTGTTCGAAAGAAAAATAAGGAAGGGCATAGGTTGTTGGAAATCAGGCCCTTTGTGATTTGTATTTACTGTGTTTTGTTATAAGAAAGATGATAAAGAAAATATTAGAAAGACTTTTGTTTGCAGAGAAGAAAAGATACTTTCATTCATAAACTATTGGGGCTATATATATAGCCTTACAAAACCAACGTGCAAAACAACTTAACCAATTGAAACTACTCATACTCCTATAGAACAGGTACTAGCTTACTGGCCACTCATCTAAACGTGTACCACTACACCTCCATGAAACTCGGTCAAAGCTTTACCCATTCAGTTGACTAGACTATTAACTAAACCATAAAATAAAACTACTTTAGACTTCAACTTCCAGCCATGTATCATGCAACATACACGTGAAACTTTATAGTCTAACTTATTTCATGCATCCAAATAACTAAACTTAAAACTAATAAACTTACTACGGACACTAAGCCACACTTTCATGTCAAGATTATCCAACATAGGTTTGGATTCGTGAGTTTCAAAGATGTAAGGGATACCAAGGAGTTTGAAAGCAGGCTCTCAAAGGCTAGGTTAGGAAAGTTTCATCTCAAGATTAATCTTGCCAGGTTTGCTTCAGAAAACTCTAGTCATCCTGGTAATGTTAAAAAGGATAAGGAATTCATGGACGCTCCTCCTAAGGTTTTTTATCACCCCGCTCGTCCTTGGGGTAGGGTGAAGGGGGGCTTATCTTTCAGAGATGCCGTAGTGGCGGCAAATAACGGGGTGTCCAAAGTAAAAGTGGTTATGGCGAACCAAGGATCCAATGAGTTGTCCGATATTTTCAACAGGGCTCATATAGTCAGGTGTTCCAGTTTCAAGATCCTTTGCAACCTAAAAGATCTTTTCATCGAAGCGGGAATCCTTGAGGCTAGTTTCTCTTATCTGGGGGGTCTGAGTTGTATGGTCACGTTCGAAAGCGAAGTCAAGGCGACTGAGTTCCTTTACTTAAAAGATAAATGGATGGGGTGGTTCTCTAAGATTGACACTTGGGTAGGGCAGACTCTGCCATTCGAAAGATTAGCTTGGGTCTTTGTTTTGGGTGTCCCTCTTCACTTGACATCCCAAGAGGTGCTTAAGTCTATTGGAGAGACTGTTGGCAAAGTTATAGTACCACAGGAGGTCGTTGATTCTCGTAATAAATATTGCTTTCCGTTAGGGGTGCTGGTAGGAGAAGGTTCCCCTATTCAGAAAATGGTTTCTCTTAAATGAAAGGATAAAGTTTGTAGAGTTTGGGTTAATGAAAAATGGAGAAGCTGGTGCCCCCCCTGGGTTGAGTCGAAGGTGAATAACGTGGGTTCATCGGAGATGAATTTTTCCGTCCAAAAAAATATTGGGAATGATGATTTGAAATCTAACAGCCAGGAGGTTGGCGGTAAATCGATGCATGCGAAATCTACTTCGGCTTGCATGCTTGATAATGTTGGTGTGGGGCCCAAAACCACTTCTGCTTTTGTTTCTCCTGCTTTTGATGGTCCCCCTAAAAACTCCTTTGATGCCCCCTTTTTTTAATGATGCTTGTCCTAATAATTTAAGTGGTAATTTGTTTAGGCCACCCACGCTTGTTAATGGTGGCACGGGGCCCAAAGATCCTAATAATGTTAGTGGGGTTAATAACACTGAAAATGTATTTTGTTTTAATGACGAGTTGGCTAAAAAAATAAATGGGTTATCTGGGAGGCCCAATAAAAGGCCCAGAGGAGAGGATGTTACTTTTGAGTTCGATGAGCTATTGGGCCAATTTAATCCTGGACCTGGGAATTTGTCTACTGAGCAGTGAGCACGGGGATGTTTATGAAGGGGGCTTAGTGGATAAGGGTGATATTATACATCCTGTTTCCAATGAGCTGTCTGACAGAGCGGAAGTTGTTCAAAATTAGGTCCACTCTGGTTTCGATGATATGGATTATGAAGCACAAGAAACAATTAAACTCGGTAAAGAGATTGGAGTGAATTTGGAAGGCGACACAGAAAGAATTATCCAAGCCATTCAAAATGAAGGTAATAATAATGTGGTGCATCAATGAATTGTCTTTCTTTAAACATTAGAGGTTTGAAGGGTATTGGTAAAGGGACTTGGGTTAAGGGTATTAAAAATCTTGAAGGTCTTTCATTTACTGCTTTACAAGAAATCCAATGTGGAGGTGTTTCTGACGATCTTGTTCTTAAAAATTTTTCATGGCTTGGTGAACAATCGAAAGAAGGTCAATGCGATCCCGGGGTTACTGATTGATGGAGTTTGGGTTAATAAGCCGAATATAGTCAAGAAAAGGGTTATGGACTTTTTTAAAGAAAAGTTTAGTGAATGTTGGCCCATTAGGGCCACTCATGACCTCTCTTTGGATTCGACATTACGTACTGAAGAAGCTGTCAACATTGTTAAAAGGTTTTCAAAGGAAGAAATTAAGTTTGCAGTTTTTGAGTGTGGGGATGATAAAGCTCCGGGCCCCGATGGGTTTAATTTCAAGTTCTTAAAGAGATTTTGGAGTAAATTTGAAAACGATTTTTATTCTATCTTTAACATGTTTTTTGAAACATGCAAGATTAACAGGGGATGTAATTCGGCGTTTATCACTCTTATTCCGAAGACTAATGACTCGGGGGACCTTAATGATTATCGTCCTATCACTTTGGTGGGCATCATTAGTAAGGTCATTTCAAAAGTTCTAAGTAATCGCTTGAAAAAGGTCTTGAGTCCTCTTATTTCTAATACTCAAACGGCTTTTCTTAGCGATAGACTTATTTTGGATGGACCTTTGATCCTTAATGAGTTAGTGTCTTGGATCAAAAAGAAGAAATCGAAAGCTTTTATTTTCAAAGTTGACTTTAATAAAGCTTATGACAATGTGAACTGGAATTTTTTGTTAAACGTCATGAAGCAAATGGGATTCCCGGATAGATGGTGTAATTGGATTCTTGGATTACTATCGTCGGCTAGGGCTTCAGTGTTGGTTAACGGCTCACCCACTTTTGAATTCCAATGTTCCAAAGGTATGAGACAAGGTGACCTTATTTCCCCCTTTCTGTTTTTGTTGGTAATGGAAGGTTTTTCGTGTGTGGTGAATAAAGCCAATGTTTCAAGCTCGTTTGGTTTGAGTTTGCCTAATAAAGGTCCTATTATTTCACATTTATTATACGTGGACGATTGTACTATTGTGGGGGAGTGGTCACTTGAAAATGTCAAGAAAGTATCTAGAATATTGAGAGTGTTCTTCTTATGTTCCGGGCTTAAGATAAATCTTCAGAAGTCGAATCTTATTGGAATTGGTGTGAGTGAAGTCGAAATTAAAAGCATGGCTAGTTTGGCCTCGTGCAAAGAAGGTACGCTTCCTTTTAATCATCTTGGCATACGTATTGGAGGTAATATGAATCGAATATCTAGCTGGGATTTTTTATTTGATATTTTTGAAGCCCGGTTAGCAAGATGGAAAGTTAGTTGCTTGTCGATTGGGGGAAGGGTCACTTTGATCAAAGCCGTTTTAGAAAGTTTACCCACTTATTATTTCTCTTTATTCAAAGTGCCGGAGTCGGTGATAAATGGGTTGGAGTCGATTATTAGAAGATTTTTGTGGGGAGGGTCGGAAGGTAATAGAAAGATTAGTTGGGTTGATTGGGAGAGAGTTGCTTCTCCTATAAAAAATGGTGGTCTGGGTATTACGAAGTTAAAGGATTCTAATGTGGCGTTACTAAGTAAATGGATGTGGAGATATAGAAATGAACCAAAGGCTTTGTGGAGAGTAGTCATTGATGCAATTCACGGTTCTAGCAGGGGGTGGTCTTCTATCCCGGTTTTGAAATCGTGGCCTGGAGTTTGGAAAAACATTGTAGAAGTGATTGATAAGTTTAAGGTGGTTGGGAGCTACTTGCGCAACATGTTCAAGGGAGTTTGTGGCAATGGGAAATTAATTCGCTTTTGGCTTGATCCTTGGTTAATTGAGACACCTCTTAAAGATGCTTTCCCGTTGATATTTAAGATGGACAAGGATAAGAAATGCTTGATTTTGGAAAGTTTTGTACTGAGACCAAGCGATTCGTTGGCAGCCCTCTTTGGTTCACGAATCTTGTGGACAGCGAGATGCTTGATGAATGGAACAGATTCACTTCTTTACTTCATGATGTACGCTTAACTGATTCGACTGATAGATGGATTTGGCTTGGGGATAAGAAGAAAGAGTTTTCGGTTAAAAGTGTTAAGAAATTTATAAGGAGCGGTATGGATTATAGCCAAAGGTATGTGTTTAAATGGGTGAATTTGGTACCGAAGAAATGCAACATTTTATTTTGGCGTGCAAGTCTTGATCGTTTTCCTACTCGTATGGCACTTCTTGCTCGCAATTGTTTCTTTGGTTCCACCTCGTGCGGTTTATGTGACGTGATGGATGAAACTGCGCAACATCTTCTTTGTAATTGTATTGTTGCTTGTGGTGTTTGGGACAAGATTGGTCAGTGGTGCATGGTTGGGAGAATTACGGCTCCTACTATTAAAGATGTCTTGGAATTAAGCAACAAAGTTAGCTTGGAGAAGTTGAAGAGAAAGGCTTTCAAGTGCATTATATTTACTTCTTGTTGGTGCATTTGAAAGGCACGGAACGGCAAGGTTTTTGAGCAATTGTCGGTTTCTATTGATTCGATATTTTCATGAAATTAGAATAATAGGTTTTTTGTGGTATAAAAATAGATTGAAACAAGGTAGTATTAGTTGGGAAGATTGGATTAACTTCAATGTAAGTTAAGTTTTTGTATCTTGTTGCTATTCCGTAACTGCGGAGTAGTGTGATCAATGCGAATAATTTACACTTGTCAAAAAAAAAAAGATGGAATTAGGAATCTATATGATAAATTGATAATAAAAAGACATAATGTTCTTTTAGGAATGTATTAAAGCAAAACTTATACTAAGTTGGACTGGAGGTAGTATATGGTGTTTATGTTATTGCTTTTGAAATGCAGATGTCACTTATATAATGACGGAGGATGAATATGGTCGTCCTTTGAAGCCAGTTTATGAGGCTGAGTTATACTGTTGCTATGATGGAAAACAATTTAAAGTGAAAACGGACTTGAAAGCATTAAACGAAACCTTTACCTGAAGTACAATGCTAAGTGGGTTGATTGGATTGACTCTGTTATGCCTGTTAAAATCTTCATATTTGACATCATGGATACTTAGCAGAAGACAGGAATCCATGATTTCCTTGTAAGTAAATCTGTCATTTGACATAAACTTATGGAAGTTCAACTTATTTCTGTTAAAACTTTTGAAGCTTATTGACACTCACCACTTTTTTAGAGAATCATACAAAAAAAGATATGGAGAATCTGGATGGGGTTCAGGTGTGACTGTAGAGAAGATACAAATAGAATTGAGGCTTCTATCGTGATATGGAGGAGGAAGATGACAAATAAAGATGGAAAATCTGGATGGGTTTTGGGAATGAGTATAGAGAAGAGAGAACAGTTTGAAGATAGAGCAGAGATGATATTATCTATATTGAAACATTGTTACCCTGGTATTTCTCAATCTAGCAAAATCCAAACACCCCTATTGCTTAGCATTCCACTTGTTTTGAGTCAATTACAAATGAGTAAATTTTCTGATGCTCCAACTTCAATGACATTATCCGATTTCATAGGTTGGACTTCAGAACACGAAAAAGAATCAAAAGAAGAATTGTCAAATGAAAACGAACCGGACCATTATCAAAACAACCATCAACTACGAACAGCAAGAAACTTTCATGTCCAGAAAAGCTCAAAGCGTTAGATGGGAGAAGTCCATCGGCACCCAGTAATGAAAGTTCAAGTTAGTATAGAAATGAAGTTTCATGTGTAAATATTCAGACCTACATGGAGTCTGCAATTACTTTATGTAAATATAGGAAGTATGGAGTAAGTGCTAATCTTGTGCAACATACTATATTAACTTTCACATTGGTAAAGAATATTTGTAACCCTAAACATTCCTTTCAACTTTCAATTCAAGACGACTCAAACACAGGTGGCAAAATGGGCAGGAGTACCAGTTACAATGGATTGTTGAAATATGAATTAAAAGTGTATTATTTCAAGACTTATCTAATTATAAAATAAATTGCTTTAGAAGTTGTTGTGTATTATCATGCACGCTATAGCGGCTACACCCTGGAGGACCTTTAACCAGTTAGAACCGTTCCCATTTTCTCTAAATTTTATTTTTCTTGATTGATTCATTAGAGATAAAACATAACACTAGTCCACTCATTTATAAGTAAATAAGTCAAAATTGCCACATGTGATATTATGAGGTTAACACACGGGAAAAAGAGTCTTTTTGCCAAGAATCCATCTGTCTTTATGTAGATGACACGTTCCCGTTTAAATTGAATAGAAAACAGTTTCCCATTCGATTTAGCTTTTCCATGACAATTAATAAAGCTCAAGGTCAAACAATTCTACACGTTGACGTTTATGTTCCGGATTATGTATTCTTACATGGACAACTTTATGTAGCGTTATGAATAGGGATATCATGCCAAAATCCGAAGGTGGTAGGTAGTACATCCGCCAAAGATTTTAACTGGAAGAAGTATACACCACAAATGTTATGACTCGACCGGGAACATACTTTTTTTCGCAAATTGTTATGGCTGCTATTTAATTTTTATTCTATTTTAGGTTAAATATTAGATTATGAAAATGATTAATACGATTAATCATAAACGTGCAAAGTTTTCGTGTTAAGCCAAGATAAAATTAACGAGGCGTTTGTTGAGAACACAAAAGATTATGTTTATTTTATTTAAACATATGTTCTCAAGTGTGTCATCAATACATAACTCATAAAGTCTTGGTCCATTCATCAACGTCCACACAAATTTCCTTCATCTATCACTCGTACTATATCCGTTAATGCATTAAAATTCAATTACTCCAATACATAATAAAAACAATCTTGCAATCATTTTCCAAAAGCAAGAATACTAACAATGGCTGAAATCGTTGTTAGCGCTGTCGTCAATTTCAATAGGCATAAATTCTTGGTCCACTCGTAAGCCAATTTCAATAGGCATAAATTCTTGGTCCACTCGTAAGAAAGGCATAAAGTCTTGTTCTTCAATAATAAATAATAAAGGCATAAAGTCTTGTTCTTCCCATTTTATTTTCATTTTCATTTTCAATTCCTAAACAGAAAAACAATCTTGCAATCATTTTCCAAAAAGAATACTAACAATGGCTGAAATCGTTGTTAGCGCTGTCGTCACTGTGCTGAT
>JAOXNX010071642.1:0-10451 GCA_028566075.1 Solidago caesia | reverse complement strand
AATAAATACATTTTACTCAAATGTTAATTATTTCACCTTATCGGATATACTGAAAACAAATTTATTCAACAAACCCGCGTTTTACGCGCGATTTAAATCTAGTTATCTTGTATATAACATAGCTCACAAGGCATGATGAATGTTTTGAAATACAGTTAAAGCTTCAACGTGTATTTGGAACCCATCTTTCCAAGATATAATGACAATAAAGAACTACATATACAAAGGAGTTCTTGTGAATCCTACAAAAGTCCAAAATGAGGATTAGAAAGAAAGGATTATATTATGCCCCTTACGTAATTACCAAAAGTAGTTTTAAGACGTAATAAATTATTGAAGTAAAATGTAAATTAGAAATAATTGTGTCCGAACTACTTTGTCTATTGACTAAATAAAGAAAACAAACAAAAACCAATGTCAGGTTAACTTGCATCCGATCTGCTAAATAATAGCGACCTAGTCAACAAGCAAGGCAAAGGTTATAAAAAAAATCAAAATTCAAAACGCAAATCTAAAATTGTTCCAAAAGAGAAACAAACAACGATAACCAAGGTACCAACAATAAAAAGTAACACTAACACCATTCTCATTTTCACGAAGAGTATAAAGTCAAAAGCATAAGAGTGCAATTTAAATATCAAATCTTGTAGTTTTAGGCCGCTTGTAGTAGGACGTAGTCCTAGGCGTCCGACGCGCGTCCTGGGAGGACGTTACTACGACCAAGCGTCGTGAGGCCGGCGTCTAGGCGTTTCTTCTTGTTTTCGACGAGGAGGACGCGGCAAGAGATGGGTCCAAAGGGGTTAGCCGTTGCCAAATTAATTATAAAAAAAACACAACCATTTCACCACACCTCACACTTAAATTTTATACAATTCTACACTTTCAATCAACTAAACCATTTCATTTTCCAAATGGCTTCCTTTTCAAATGATGTGAAACACATGACACTCGATGGGGTGAATGACACAATCAATTCTGATATCCTAGACGACAACCTGTTAAAAGAAGAGCTCGTGGCAATTGTTCAAAAAATACAACAGAAAAAGGTGTCGTGGGCACAAGCAATAGAGGAACTATGACCGCCGGGGCGGCCAAATTCCTAGCTTGAAATACTTTATGTTACGTATCTTCAAAAAAAGATCCAGAAGACGCAGTGGGCACTTGAACAAGTTGCCTCTGGTGTTTACACGTTGCAAGAGCATATGATTTGGGCCCAAATATGTAAACAAAATATCGCTGAAAATAAGTCGGTCGATGATGTGAAGTTTCCAGTGTTTAACCCTAAGGAGTATGCACCTTGATAGTTTTTTTTAAGTATTGTAATGTTTTTTATTTTTCTTTTTTGGATTTATAGTTTCTTTAATTAATATTGTAATGTTTTTTATTTTTATTTTAAAGATTTGTAGTGTAATGTTTTAATATTAATGTAATGTTTTTGTTATTGATAAAAAGTGTTTATTTAATTTTGTGTAAAAAATAGGAAATAATAAGATATTTGATGATGGGGTGAAAAAGAAGGCTTATTAAGAATGTGTATTCTTGGGAGTGTTCTTGGAGAAAGAAAAACTGACGTAACACTAATGTTGAGGAAAAAAAAGAGTTAGTAAGAGAGACCTTATTAACGCAAGAGAATAGAACATGATCAATACAATTTTGATCCAAAACAAGACAACCACACATCAAAGGGGGATGGTGGACCCTGACACCCAGCCATGGTCACACTGGTTCACATTGTTTTCCCATGAGCCCTAAATCTTTATCTAAATGGGTCCTAAATCCTAATGGTCAAAATTGCCAAATACCCTAAAAGATTGTCTTGAAAGTAAAGAACTCATTTGTTTCCTTCTACGATCTGCTTTTAGCAGTGAATGGATTAACTTTCCAGCTGTTGACATCTTTGAAGATAACCGACCCAACCCATCTCTTGGTGGTTCGAACCAACCCGGCATACATGATTCTAACCCATTAGTGAAGTCCACGTTCTTGAATTTCAATTTCAATTTCATTTCAATTACCATCAATTGTCGAAAAGGCACGTCGTTTTGGCCAAAAATTTCCCTGTTTCAAATTGTTTATCAATGTCACCCCTATAATTATCGCTGTCTTGATGGTTATTTTAATATCTCGTTTTAAACAATATCGGATATTTTTATACGTTGCTATTTAATTGTGATGGCTATGTTATAGTTCGTTTTACACTATTCGCCCGTGACGCCTATGTAATTAACGTCATTTTTATGGTTATTTTAATATCACGTGTTAAATAATAGCAGATACTTTTATACGTTGTTATTTTGCTGTGATTGTTATGTTATGATTCGTTTGACACTACTCGCCCATAGCGCTTCTGTAATAACGTCTTCTTTACGATTATTTTAGTACAACATTTTAAATAATGACGGATACTTTTATATGTTGTTATTTTACTGTGGTTGCTATGGTATGATTCGTACTAAATAATAGAAGATATTTATATGCCGGTTTTATGATCTGATTATTTAATAATACACAAGCTAATCCTTTTGTCAAAAATTAATTATTCGAAAAAATATTATTAAATGTTCATATACAACAACAACAAATATCTATTATTGGTTATTTATGTTTGGATTGTATTCAAGAGAAATGTTATACAATTTGTTGTTAACAAAACTAAACATGATAAAACCGCTGCGAAGTACGGGTTAATTTTTTAGTTGTTTATTAAACCCCATTTACCCTAAAAACATGACCCATTCAAATCAAATAAATTAGTGTATCATGATTAATAATAATTTATATATTCTCATGACTTATCTTAAATATATAGAAAATAAACCTGCATTAATGTGGCTCTTGAGATCATAGCAATCTTTATACTCTCTAAACAAATTATCCCAAGGTTTCTCATCGAATGCATCACGAAACCTTAAAGCAGCTTTTGGATTTGTGAAGTTAATGAATGTGAACCCAACGTTCTTAAATGTCCTATTATATTATTATGGCATTTTAAAATAACATGCTTAATAAAAACCAGGTAGATCCTGTCGCGCGTTGCTGATTTATGCTATTGCATGCAGTGTTGGTTATGGTTTTTTTTGACGTGTAAGAAGTAGAATGTAACATGTAACGAACTATGGTTGCATTAGATGTTGATATGAGTTTGTTCACAAAAGTTAGTATTCGATTTTAGTTACAAGCAGTGGCATGATCTTTGCATGTAATCGATCATGGATATCTTTACAAAAGATTTGCTACACGGTTTTAGCTATAGAGAGTGCCATGACCTTTATATGTAACCGATCATGGATATCTTTACATAAGATTTGGTGCAAGTTATAGCAACATCGCTCTATTTTTGAAGCTTGTGGCACCTATTATGTATTTGTATTAGTCCTTGGTTTTTTTGCCTTTTTAAAGTGCTGGTTTCAGTATCTGTATGAGGGAAACAAGCATGAAAAAAAATGTGTCAGGATTGAACTTGTGATTACAAGAGTAAAAGACATGGAGACTACATTGCAATCTATTAGATTATTATTTAATGGGGAAATGATCCGTAATACAGATTTGTTTAGGAAAAAGTTTATATTTTACCCCCTAAAGTTTATTAAATGTACATATTAAATCCCCAGTATGTGAGAGGTGCAGTACGTAAGTTTGCGTAATGTTGCAGTACAGATGATTTCCCCTTATTTCATAGGTATAAATGAGGTTGGGTTTATTTAAGAAGTAGTTGTTCTTTATAATATAGGTTTATGTGTAACACCTGTGAATCAAATATTCACTAATCATTCCTGTAGTCTTAATTAGTTTAATTTAATTCAATCGATAGTTATAAATCGTTGGCAGACTTACGAGTTATCATATTTGTGTACTTATTCTCGTAAACAAACTATGCTAACTTATGTGAAGAAATCGACAGTAATTTTAGACAATCAAGGATGCCCATCATTTACATAATGCAAATTTTATCTTTAGTTATATTAAGTTATTGTTCCAAAATGATATATGGTTTAACAATTGAAGGTTTAAAAATCTTGTAAAATAGTTAATCAAAACTTTTCAAATAAAGCTAAACCTCGCAAGCCTAAACCTCGCAAGCATGGACCTCGCAAAATGAATTCAATTCTCAAAACCCGAAAACCGACCCACACTGTCGAAACTCCCAAACCTCAAGCCCTTTCCCTCAAAATCGCAGCCCAAGACCACCCCTCCATAAATACATATAAACCCTCAAAACCCTCGTTCCTCTCCAACTTAGTCTTCAAGAAAACATACACACTCTCATTCCTTTAGGCAAACTCGCACCACATACATACACCACCTTCACAAAAAGTAAGTTTAGCACCACAAACATACTCTTGTCACAGATTTTAAGGTAAGATACAAAACCCCTTTTTCTAGTTTTCTTACATTTTCGGTTTTTAAGCAAAAATCATGTGATTTATACATCAAGTTCTTGAGTTATTTTTGGCAAGAAATGAAAGGAAAGTGAATGGTCTTGTAACATTTTGTATTCTTTATTTTTTTTTCAAGGAAGGAAGTGAAAGGAAAAAAAAATGAAAAAGATGGAAGATTTTGTTGATTTTGGTTAAAAATCAATCATCCGAGGTGATTTGAAAGGAATCATTTCTTTTTTTATTCACATCTCTTTCTTTTCTTTTCTTTTCTTTTCAGCATAAACTCAAGAATAAGTAATGATATATCCTCTTAACTTATTCTTCTAACTACAAGATCAAGACATGTGACAAAATCAAGAGATGAGATTAGGAAAAAGAGTTAGCGCAATCCACATGTCATGTCAAACTTTGGTGGTTTTAGGAGGATTTTTTAAAGGATCTTTAGACTATGAGGAGTGGGGCTTCCATTAGAAGCCCCTCCATGGGGCGTCTCACGACATATGGCGCCTAGTCATCCAAAGAGCTTTCCCCTATTTTTTGTTGCAGTAAGGCATCCTTTGGAAGCCCCTCTAAGAGATCCACTATATATTTAATTTTATACTTTTAATTAATAAAAACTTTAATATATTAATAATATTTATGCTAAAAAAAAAGAAGAAGAAAAGTTGCAGGCCATGTGGGGAAATAAGTACGGCTGCTAAAAAAAAAAAAAAAAAAAGCATCTACAAGCGTTCCAAAACCGACGAAGACCAAGTTTGACCAATGGGGAACGCCCCACGGGGGCCGGGGCGGTGTGGTCGGCGTTCCCCGCCGTTCCCAGGCGTTCCGACGGGTATTTAACGCCCCGCTCCGCTTAGTCTAAGGCTAAAGGCAGTGGGGCGATCCCGACCTTGGGTCGTTGCTGGAACGCCGGGCACACCTCCTGTAACACCCCACCATGGCAGAAACATGAGATGCCACATAAAGCACAGTTGACATGGAATTATATAGGTACTGTTACATGAAACAGTACTTGTGCAAGTACAAGCCACAACATTACATTCAAATCATAAGAATATCATTACAAATCATGACAATTGTACTAATACAATGCAAGCTAATGCGTGATTACAAACGCTAAAACCCCTCAGGAAGGGTGCCTTCGAGTCTCGTGCTCGCGGTCATGAATAGTCAATCAAGGAACGCTATCCTACAAAAAGTTGCATCGTTCACTTGATCCAAAAGATATCCTGCTTCAACGCCAAGCGTCAACGTCTAACCTGATCACCTGAAAAGCATACTAAAAACAGTCAACACATGGTTGGTGAGTTCGTAGGTTTTAGTCAAGAACACGTCCAGAACACGATCAGTCATAAAACAGTTGTCGATATATAGTTTATAAGAGTTTGTACAATATCAGAGTTATAGAGTTACTTACAGTCAAGTCTCAATCAAACACACATAAATCACATCACACATATAAAGTCTATGCCCACAGGCAGGGATATAGTACTGGGAACGCATCTCATATGTACTAACGAACGATCCCACATCACAGCCAAATCTTGGTACCAAAAACGAACACGAGCACGAACACGTCCAATAATAGCATGCCACACATGCTAACAATCAAAGTAACTCTATACAAACAACCCAACAACTCAACAGCATATTGTATATAATTAAAATAATATCGACAATTTGTTAGAAAACTTTGTATGCTTTTCACCCCAAAGTTTTCATTCAAGAAAGGGGTTACGAAACAATATCCAACTGAAACACAATCAGAATCATAAGTACTCGCACTCGAACAAACGACCAAGTCTAAACTAGTGTCCTTAGAAATGCCATTGAACTCGTATAAATGTCTGTTTCGTACAGTTAAGGTTTAGACCAGGAAGTCTCTTAAGTCTCATAATGTGTCGCTTTTAAAGCTTAAATCATTTTTATTAAGTCCAACACTCTGATACGATTCAAAACTCAAAGTTTACCAATTTGAAACGAACCACAAAGACAAGTGAAACGAACTTCGCCTTAATGCCCAAACAAACCTCGTTTGGGCCTCACACGAACCTCGTCTGACTCCCACACGAACCTCGTTTGAGCCTCATACGAACCTCGTCTGAGCCCCAAACGAACCTCGTCTGAGCCCCCATACGAACCTCGTTTCAACTCCAAACGAACTTCGCAGGCTGATCGAGAACAGAAATCATTTTGACAACAAAAATCGAGTTTTAGGCCGATCCTAAGCTAGAGAACATCAAGGGACGATTTAGACTCGAAAACGAAACCATTTGATACACTCAAGATCGCACACGAACTTAGAAATCCAAGCTCGTGCGTGGTTAAATTGAAACAGTTCATGGGTCGCGAATCTGGGTTTTAATCCATCAAAACGACTCGTTTTTGGTTTAGAAATTGACCCAAGTGATAGATAAACATAAGCCCAAAAGTTTTGATATAAAAAACAACCCGAAACACTCGATTTTGAGCCCTTAAAAACCGGTCCAGCCCTAGTTACGAGTTTAAAACTTTTTCATCAAATTTTCAAGGATTCAAGGCATTTCTAGGATGGATCGAGCAATAGATTACATAAAACACTTACCATGCAACACACAAACGAGATTAGATCAAAGATTTGCAAGATTTTTAGAGAGAGAAAGTAGAGAGAGAGAGGGAGATCTTGAATGGATAACAAATGGATAAGAAATGGGAGGTTGGAATCCTTTTATACTCCCCCTCTTAGACTCTCGCAATACTTTACAGTTTTACCCGGAAAATTATTCGTTTACAAAAGTCTTTTGACTCGCATCTCATTAAAACATAAAACCAACACCAAAATCTTTATTTTCCATTTACGTCCATCCTGACTATAAACTTGACATATTTTATCGTTCATAAAATAAGCACATTTTACTTTATTGTACATAATTAAATAAATATCGACAATTCGTTAGAAAAGTTTGTATGCTTTTCACCCCAAAAGTTTTATTAAAGAAAGGGGCTACGAAACTCACCTGAAAATGTTTAAGAGAAAATAAGTACAAGATCACGAGCACGAACAATCAAGTCTGGCACACAATCAGTCAACCAACTGAAACACAATCACAATCATAAGTACTCGCACTCGAACAAAAGATCAAGTCTAAACTAGTGTCCATAGAAATGCCATTGAACTCGTACAAACGTCTGTTTCGTACATTTAAGGTTAATTCAGAAAACTGTTAAAGTCTCATAATGTGTCGCTTTTAAACCTTAAATCATTTCATAAAGTCCTTTATGTCAAGTCTCGCTTTGAAATCGTTTTAATATATGTTTAACCATTAAGTCTTTCGAGAGTGATTTAAAACGATAAGGAACGAACAACGGACACTCGAAAACGTTCAAAAAGTCAACTTTTAGTCTAAAATCGTGTTGACCAAGTCATCAGAAGTCAAAGTCTTGCTACAGTGGCTAAGCTCGTGCGACTTTGGATCTCAAGATCGTGCGAAGATGGATCTTAAGATCGTGCGAACTTGATCAAAACGAACTTGGAAGACATGATCTTGGAGACACGAACTTGGAGTGTGTAACTTCGTGCAATCTTGGGAAAACTTAACTTCGTGCTAACTTGGAACTTGGACAACATAAAAAAAGTGAGACACGATCTTGGCAAAGCCAAGATCGTGCGATCTTTGATTGCAACAGTACTGCAGTCGCGAACTCAAGCTTAAAACCATCAAAACGACTCGTTTTTGGTTTAGAAATCGACCCAAGTGATAGATAAACATAACCCCTAAAGTTTTGATGCGAAAAACGACTTGAAACATGAGTTTTTGAACTTCTAAAAATCGGTCCAGCCCTAGTTACGGGTTTAACAACTTTTCATGAAAAATAAGAAGATCCAAGGCATTTCTAAGTGAAACCGAGCAATAGATTACATAAAACACTTACCAATCGACACACCAACGAGTTTGGATCAAAATCTTGCAAGGTTTCTAGAGAGAGAAAGTAGAGAGAGAGAGAACTTGAGATATGGATAAGGAAAATGTGTGGTGAAGAGTTTTTATACTCCCAAAAGGACTCTCGCAAGACTTTACAGTTTCACCCGGAAAACCATTCGTTTAAATGAGTCTTTTGACTCGAACCTCATTAAAACATAAAACCGTCACCAAAATATTTATTTTCCATTTACGTCCGTAATGACTATAAACTTGACATATTTTGTCGTTCATAAAATAAACACATTTTTATTTCATAACTTTAAACATTTTTGACTTGGCATTTCCTAGACGACTAGTGACCTATTACGAACTCGAACTCGAACTTCTCACGATTCCACAACGTCATAAACATAACTTCCAAATCTTATCTAGATACGCGCTCGAACTAATCCGTCATCTAAACACACTCACGGATCCGCAATCTAAATCATCGATACGAACAAACGAGTTAGAACACGATTACGGCCGTTATTTAATATTAAATAAATCAATAGCCTAGTCACATTACGGATGACGGCGAACTGAGTCACGATCGGATGGGACGCTCAGGGGACAGTTGTCACATCATTACCTCCTCTTTGGAAATTTCGTCCCGAAATTCAGCTAGTACTAGCACCATCAATCAAATGCGAGAACTTTTTTCTTAACGATCCTCTCGTTCCCAAGTATTCCATTCCTCGCTGAATAGAATGGGCGCTCCCCTATGGAGGGTAGCTTGGATGAATAAATCCTTTGTCCTGAAGTTCCTCTAGTTGGGTCGCCAATTTTTGCACTCCTGTTGGCGCTATTCTGTATGGAGATTTTAGCTACGAGAGTTGCGTCAGGTATAAGTCCAATGCGAAAGGTGAGTTGTCACGACGAAGGTAACTCAGATAGATCATCGGAACAGATATTCCGGAAGCCACAGGAACATTTTCTATGCGAACTTATTTACTCTTGACGCTCTTAAGATGTCTCTCGCTCGCTCCAAACTACTAATACTACTTTACTAAACAGAGGAACTTTAACGACCTAAGCACTACATAAAACTGAAGCATCGACCATCGGACTACAATAACATCGAGAATATACATAACGAAGAGGTACTAGGCCTAATATGAACGAGTGGTCAATAAGAACTAGCGTACAA
Source organism: Solidago caesia (assembly GCA_028566075.1). Taxonomy (NCBI): domain Eukaryota; kingdom Viridiplantae; phylum Streptophyta; class Magnoliopsida; order Asterales; family Asteraceae; genus Solidago; species Solidago caesia. Next base: position 981 of record JAOXNX010071642.1, on the reverse strand, counting down.
TTGTGAACGACTTGTCTAATCTGAACATTTCACCATTAGTCGTCTCGGCATTAAAGTTCAGGCACATAGGATTCGGTTCATCATGCATTAAAGGTGAGAAAATGATTGACACAAAACTAAAATTCGCTCCCAAGTCAATTAACACAGTTGTACATTGATTATCCGAAAGGAATATACCCGCGACAGCATTCGGATCATTACGAGCTTCGGCGGCGTTAAGTACAAATGCCCGACCTCTGGCGACCTGACCCTGGTTGCCCTGGTTCTGATTAGGTCCTGTAATCTGAAGCTGATTTGGATGAACGGAAACTTGAACCTGTTGTCCCACCCATTGTGGGCAAGTATTTTTGTAGTGATCCGGGGAACCACATTCAAAACACGCCCCGCGGTTTCCTTGAGGTCGTCTCTGATATAGGGGAACTACATTCAAAGGTGCCACTGGTGCTCTGAGCTCTTTGCAGTCCTTGGCCAGATGACCTAACCTCCTACAATTAAAACACATAATACAAGGTTTGTCGACTGCATGATGAAGAGAACATCTTTCACACATCGGATGCTTGCCAGCATAGTTTTTCCTTTCCACGTCGGTAACTGCCATAGTTTTACCCTTGCCCTTGTCCTGTCTTTCGTAATCAGATCTCCCGGCCTTCTGAGCACCACTCGGCTCACCATCGCTCTATCTTTTGCTCCCAGTTCCCAAGGCCCCACTCCTTGATAGATCATCAGTAACACTGCCAGCCCTGTTAACCGCTTCCTGAAAAGTAGCTGGTGTAGGATTAGAAACTAACACTCTGACTTGCGGGTGTAACCCCTGAATATACTTCTCAATCTTCATCGACTCCGGTGTAACTAGGTGAGGAACAAGTCTGGACAACTCGTGAAATCTGGTAGTGTAGCTTGAGATATCAGACCCAATCATCTCCTGTTTGGCGAACTCTATCTGTAACTTCCTGAGCTCGTGCGTAGGACAGAACTTGTTTT
>JAOXNX010071586.1:0-10456 GCA_028566075.1 Solidago caesia | reverse complement strand
GGCGGTGATCGGAGTTTGTGAATCTCGAAGTGAGAGAGAAAGAGGATGAAAAGCTTGGAGAAAAAATAAAAGTGAAATTATAAAAAAAAATGGATATTTTAAAAAAAAGATGATTTTTTAGTGGTTCTCATAGTTCTTACCCTTATTTTTATTCTCACTTGATCACTTCACTATATATATATATATATATATATATATGGCAAAAGTGAATATGGTATTGTCTCTCATCTAAGCTTAGATGAGAAACCCCCCACATCTTAATATTTTAATAATTTTTTAAAATACATATCAATAACTTGGGCCCCATGAATTTAATGATTAAAAAAACAAAATGTGAGGGGTTTCCCATCTAAGCTTAGATGGGTGTCAACACCATACTCACCTTCCCCTATATATATATATATATGTGTGTGTGTGTTTTTGGAACAGCAAGATTGTATATATATGAAATTGATCTATTGATCTATAGATATATAAAAGGAAATGGATAACAAGTCAGTCAATAGCAGAAGAATCAGATTGTGTTGTTAGGTACACTCTGAGTATATCACATGATTGTGTTACAGGGAATAAAGAGTAGTAGATATAGGGTACTATATAATTATCTTGTATTTCTTCATAGTGTTTAGTTGATATTTTGAGAAGTAATCAAAAGCGTCCAAAAATAGTCGTACGGATATTCTGGTTAAACTGTATACATATGAGTCAAAGACTTGTCCTCTTCGATTAACATGAACAAAAAAAACTCCATTCGTTTAATTGTATTGAGTTGGTCCCATTTCTTTGATGGGTGACGTATAAATTTAGCTATTCGAAAAAGAAATAAATAAATAAAACCAACCAAAAGATGATAGGCTATATATAATTTAGGGTTAAGGATGAAAATTTCGACAGAGGAGTTGCATTTATTCATCTCACATCATATACTAAAACATTGAATGATATTCATGTAATTATTGGTGGATAATCCATAGGGATTTGTTGGGAAAGGGAGGGCCGAGTGGGGATGGATGTATACTAAGAAATGTGTCAGGTAAAAAAATAGACTGGTTTTGCATAAGTCCAAAACCATATATATACAAACATGTATTAGGGCTCACATATTCTTGTATAAAGATACCAGCTATATTATTTACATATATGAATATCATAGGATAACCTCACATCACATCCTTTTGTATTTCATTCTAAAAAAGATTTGTACGTGGTAATGATAAAATGTGGAGAAAACCCATTGACTTGGTACAAATATATATATATATACAGAAAAAAGTTCATGTGAGAACAATTTGATTTGAAAGAACCATGAGAAACTTTAAATTATAACTTGATATTTTGATATGTTCATATGAGAATGGTTCATTTGAACAAATTCGTTTATATATGAACAGATCAAGTTATAGTTAATATTACATATGTTCATATGTGAATGGTTCTCACATGAACCTTACCTTATATACATATATATATATATATATATATTATATAAGCATACTATCTGCGTAATTCAACGGGATTAAATATTTTTTAGGCATTTTTCAGTTATTTTTATAGTGGTTGGTCGCAACCTCGCAAAGAGGTTTCATAGTATATATAGAAAATAACGTCATACATGTATCCTTTTAAAAATAAAACAATCTTTCGATAAAATAAAATTTTATATTAATAAATGAATTCGCTAACAAAAACTTAAGCTATAAATAATTTAGATTAGGGCTTATGTAACTACGCTAATAAATTATAACCATGCAAATAGGGAGTAATGTTTTTTACCAGTCTGTTGCTCTCATCAGTTATTTTTAATTTGTTTATATACCCAAATGTATGTTTGTTTTTTCTTTATGCATTTTTTGTCTTAAAATATATCATAATTTATAGCAAATATGTCATGTTGGAAATTACATTTGGAGATGAACAAGCTAGGTTTGACATATTATACAGTAACTTTTTATAGTGCTTTTTTTATTGCATTATTTTATTTAATTTATTTTGATGACCTTCCATGCAAATTCACTGAATTTATATTTAGCACTTTGTAATGATTTTCACAAGAAATAAATTGTGAATTGTAATCAATAATCATTGTGATTTACTATAAAGGCATGAGGTGCCCCAGAATAAGTTTATTGTTTGAATTAACGATCAAATATGTGATTGCAGATTTAAATTGATGATTATACATGTGCAATTGACTAGTTATTTTTTGGAAAAATGGTTGTATATATAAATACAAGTTGTTTTGGATTGTGGCTGATTATTTATCGGATCGTTGAAATTAAAGGTTTGTTTTCATCGTATGTGATTAGTAATTACGTTTAGGTTTGTTTTAGTTTAGAAAATTTTGACAGGATTATTCGGTTCAATCTACACAAACAACCTTTCAACACTAAGGTAGTGTTTTCATTCTTTAATTCAATTGCCAATTTAGAAATATAGTATTTGCTTTTTAATTGTTTTTTTTTTTTATATTCATGGTGTTATGTTTAAATTTGATTTCATGTTCTTTTGGTTTACTCACATGTTAATTGTGTCAGTACGTTATGAATTTCGGAAGACATATAATATAATCCTTAGTGAAATTTGAAATAATTTAAGGTTATTTTTTCATATTGCTAGATACTTGTCCGTTATGAGACATTACATTTGAATACCCTTTTCACTTTATATTTCTTGAAGTACGGGTGACGACACACAAATACGTATATTTTTTTAAGATAGCAAAAATCTCCATGTCCCTCTGAAACTTAGGCAATACTTTTTTGATTATAAAGAGTATATTTCACTTGACTTCCCATGATATTTTGTGTTTCTATTTTCTTGACTTTTATGTTCTATTGTATTCATTGTATTCTCAATTTTGACATGGTTTGTATTTCTTTAACCTTTTCAGCTCTAATTTTTCTTATAAATTATAAATATATATATATAGGTTTTTGTTCAAATAAAATAGAGATTAAAGTAAAACAAATAAAATAATCATTTTTTCTTAACTGAAAATCTTTGTACATCATGAAAATCTTCGTGCATCAATGTATATACTTGTGCTATATGAATCTTCGTGCATCAGTTTTATCATGATCCAATGGTCAAGATCTTATCTTATTTGTTTTACATTAATACTTGTTTTATAATAACCAACCTCTCTATATATATATACTAGCATGTTATCCTGCGCGTTGCCGCAGGTGTGTAACACCAGTTCGTAAAAGCTTATGAATACATACACATGGAATACTATTTACCATACCAAAAGATCATGCTACTATCTTTGAATATCAGTTGGAGCATTTATGGGACTAAAGAAACTGTCCAGGCGAGTGTCATACACACAAAGATAAATTGTATGTTGCACATGCCTTGCAATTATTTGCTTTCTATCGTCTTCATATGATGTGTGGATCCAGGCTGTAACAAACCTGTTCTGTGATAGTCAAATAACATAAGTATAATTAGCGATGCTAAAAATACATATAACAATGGCAAACATAACACCGTATTTCATAGCCATTTTACTTGCATATGGTTACCATCCTTACGTAATTGTTGTCAAGTCTTAGGAACTTTTATATTCTATTATGTCATGTTTTTATTATCCAACAAAATTACCAAACATGAATTTTAAAAAATTCGATCATGGAGATCTTAAATTGTTGGAAAGCAATCTTTGCCTATGAAACTAACAATAAGAGATTATTGTATGTTTTTGTTAATTCTTAATTCCAAGATTCCCCAAAACCCGAAACTATCCTTCCCTGGCTACTTGTTCGTTAACATACTTCACATTACAAAATGGCTAACCTCTTTTCTGTAAATGGCGTCTCTTTAAGGCTCAAAACCACAAGACCTATAATGCATGCTAACTCTCTCAGTCATGCTCTATATTTTACGCATATGTTCAGCAAGATATTTACAGGAAAAAAAAAACACTTCAAGCATCTATTTCAAAAGGGATCCTGTCCCATATTTTAAATCCTTGTCAATCTCACTGTATTAGCAACGCCATTAAAAAAACCAGCACTTCTTAGTTACTGTAACTAATTATCCATTCAAAATACCATACCCATCACAATTACCAGAAGAAAAAATAATAATAATAATAATAATTATAAAAAAAAAAAAAAGAGGGAGTAAGGGAAAGCTGACAATGGTTTACTCATTGACAACAAAAAAGAAGGAAAAGAAATGCATCCACATATGGTTTGTTGGCTAAGTGCATCCACATACCCAACTTTGAATCCGATACAAATTAATGGTGATTACAAAAAATAAAAACAAAACCCACCAAGAATCTACAAAGCAACACAACATAAACATTTTAAGATGCTTACCTTTCGTTTTGGCGACGCTACATATGTGTGTGTTACGTTTGGTAGGTGTGTGTGAGTGTCACAGGATGGAGAAGGTGAGGGTTTGAAATGGGAGACAATCTATGTTAAGAAAACAGGAAGGATACATAATAAAAGAAAAGAAGAGAATAGAATGTTGTACTCTATGCTTATATTTTGGTAAATCACTGTTATAACTAAGCTAGTTTAGCTAACCAAGCCCCCAAAGAGAAGGGAACTAAGCGGCACTGTAGAATCTATGCTTTGCTTTGTTATATATAGAATTCTTCAACAGAAAACAAAAAACATCATACCTATATTTATTTTTAAGAAAGAAAAAAAAAAAAGAAGAAGAAGAAGATTTTGATGTAAATATTGTGAACACCAAGGACTTGAAAAGAAACATTTTACAAATATGAGGTTGTTTGTAAATAACCTTTTTTAAGTTATTGAAAGTAACGTTACCGCAAATGGGCATTTGGTCTAGTGGTATGATTCTCGCTTAGGGTGCGAGAGGTCCCGAGTTCAATTCTCGGAATGCCCCTCCATTTTTTTTGTTTTTTAAACATGACCTTTGATTATTTGAAAATGGAAGTCTTCTTTAAATGAAAATTCCGTGATCAAACTTTAATACATTATAAGATTTAAGATAATGTTTCATACAAAAGCCACTCTACATATATAAGCCATATATATGGATGATACTTGGTCTTGGTCTATGAAAGTGAAAGATACGATACTTCGATATAATTAAAATTGATATTTTATATATCATTTATAAACTCTTATAAACTTTTTTTTATGTAGTTTTATTTATTTTTTCAACATACGAAAAATCTAAATTATTCATTACAATTTAACACCTAATAGAGACTTTCCTTAATTACCATATCTAATAATCAGTTTAATTTTAATAACTATTTCTATTTATTAATTTTAACTCTTAATAATAAAAACCACTAAAATATAATTTTAAAATAATTTAAGTTATTAATAAGTTAAAAACATATAAAATATTATAAGTTAATTTTATGTAACAAGAATTCTCTTATCTGTGTTGGTTTATTAATAAATATTATATAGCAAAATATGAATTTGTCAATTGAGTGTTTATAACGTCATATTTTATCTAACTCTCTTTTATCATTCTCTATATTTACCATAGAAGAAAACACAAAATATAATTAGTAAAACACTTACTACTAGTGAAAATAAATAAGTTACAAGATATGTTTATCCATTGTATTGTGCGAGCATACTGCTAGTTTTAATATAAAAATAAAGAGAATGTGAGTGATGAGGTATGCCTCACTTATTATTTTTTTTTTGAAAAAAGTTTTTCACTTTTCTTAAACTTAGTTTATACCGATCTTTATACAAACCATATCTCGTGAATTTAGCTAAACTCATAACTATTAAAGAAGAGGAATGCTAGATCTACAAACTAATTACAAACAAATGTTTACAAACACATATGGCGTGTGATGTGGACCAATCAATGAAGAAAGAGAAAAAATGACTTGATTTGATTGGTGAAAAATTTGTTTGTAAACTTTTATTTGTAATTAGTTTGTCAACCTAGCATTTCTCATTAAAGAAACAATTACAATTACTCTCATACCCATTCATCCATTCCCGAACCCTCATACCAAACACATTCTAAATGTTCATGAGAAGCTGCTTACTTATATTTTGACCAACTCGTATTAAAACATTAATCATATAGATAGATAAAGATAAAGATGAAGATGATTTGCGCTATCGCTGTACCGAATATTGTAGGCATGTGGTTTCAAAGATTCATATAATTAAGGAAGGGGGCCTAATGAGAAGTAAAGTAGAAGCAATAATAATATTAAGTGGAGTGGTACTTCAATTCAAACATGGGACGACACAATAAAACAATCTTGCTTTTTAGATTAGAACCAAGAATTTGGGGGTGTAGCCGACAATGAGTTTTTGTCCCTCCATTATGTAGATTTCATCCTACACCTTTTCCCCATACTTCATTTCCTATTAACATGTCGAAAATAGTGTGTAATAAAAATTTAAAAAAAATAGGCTCGTTGCTGACAACACAAACCCTCAACCACGAGTTGGACCACAAGTTCTACACAATGATATGGGCTCGTGATCAATGCGAAGACGAGCGAGACACCAAACACGAGCCTGGTGGCTTTCATCGCGAACGGTCTAATAAAAAATGAGAAGAAAAAAATGCTTATAAGTGCTGCAAAAAATATGTTTACGAACTCATTCGAAAAGTGAGATGACCCAAACCCAATTAAGAAAATAATTAATTTTAATTGGTGACACAACACATATGTATCTAAATTGTTTGTTGATGTATCACTATCATTTCTCTTCAGTAATTGTTTTGTGCGTATGAACAACCATCAAGGTACCACCGTATTTTTCAGTACTCTGTATTAAAAATGGGGTTAGCATATATGCTGGGCGGGGTTGGTGCTCTCCTCACATCCCTTAAATTCAGGGAGGGCTTTTTATCATGGGTCAAAATGTTTTTTTTTTTTTGGTGAGAGCAACATATATGCTGCTGCAGCATATAAGATTTCCCCATTAAAAATAACAATTTTTTAAAATCTATTAAATAATGATTTAATATACCATCAATCACAGAGAAAAAATAAAAAATAAAATTATAGTGGTATGGACACACATAATAAATATAATAAGTTTCGGAGTTTTCATAACTTTACACACATATTCACTCTACCGCTGCATACTATGGTGATTCCTTACAAAAGTAAATGGAAAAAAAAATAATCAAATTGGGGTAACTAGGTAACATTTGTTTTTGTTTTCGGAAATCTAACTAATATAATAACCAAATTTTTATGGGTTATGCTAACTAGTGCTCTTGAGCACTTACATTTAATCAACTCAATCTTTATTAAATAATCAAAAAATACATTTAATGTTAATTAATTCAATCTAATAATTATCTTTTTTATATGAATTTTATATTTTTATAATTTAATAAAGTTTGACTTCATTAAATGCATCATAACCAATGCCCTAACAAAACCCAATTTTTATTATGTTAAAATTAGTTGCAAATTATGATTTTATCTTTAATTCTCCCACTACTTTTAACAAATACGAGTAAAATTTTACTCCAAAAGGAAAAATTATTGAAGAAAGTATGTAGTTTTAAAAAGCATTTATCTGAATCACCATCAAGCTGGCCGAGTGGTTGAGTGTGTCAGAAGTGGTCTTATGTTCGAAACCCCCCTAGATAAACATCTTTGAGGTGGTCATATAAATGATGGAAAACGGTTACGTGGATACTCCAGTTAGACGCATACATCATTCTGAGTCAAAAGACTCATTAGAATTTTGACCTAGCAAGCAATAGAATGTGACGAGAAAAGAAATCGGTATGCAATATAATTGCATTAAGATAGAAGTCGTAATTTATTGTTAAGAATCTTATTTTCAATAATATACAGAAACTTATTAAGATATGTTGTAATATAAAAATCAATCAATAATAATAATAGAAAGAACAAAAATACAGTAATACTTATGGAAGAACCATTCGAACTTTTAGAAGGATGAGAACATGGGTTGATGAGGGCAATGCATGTGCAACCATTCATACTATTTTATTGTTTGATTGGAGGTTTTTCATGAATACGAAAAGATTAAACATTTTATCATTCATGGCTTTCAACATGAAAGATGTCAAAATTTCCCAAACCCTCAATTCATTTTGGTTTCACCTATACAATTACAAGTTTACGACACGACCTTAAATAGGACAGTGGATCTATTGATCGAGTTTCAAATGGAGAGATGTGGAAGATCGTGTAACGAAATTGAATGACATCCACTATAAGGGCAAGCTATGGGTGATTAAATGAATTGAAAAGAAAATGGGTAGTTGATAAAATTGATTAAAAAAAAGTTAAAAATGATTCGATTGATTTATTAAAAAAAGACTATTACTGGTTAATAAGAACTTGTTTCACAAAAAAGTTTATACATATACATATATATTAGACAGATGTCCGCGCGATGCGACGGTGATGGTGGTAGCGGCGGCGATGGTAGCGGCGGTGTGGTGGTGGTGGTGATGGACGGTGAGTAGTATAGGCTATTGATGTAAAAGGGGTTAGCGTAGTTATTTTAGAAGTTAAGGGGTAGATGTCTTAATTGAAAAGCGTTGTACATAATGAAAATCTTCATGTACCAATGTATATACTTGTGCTCTATGAATCTTCGTGCATAGTTTTATCATGATCCAATGATCAAGATCTTATCCTATTTGTTTTACTTTAATACTTGTTTTATAATAATCAGCCATATATATATATATATATATAAGATATTAAGATTGTTTTTTTTTTATATTTCATTAAGAAAGACTCTTGCTGATTAATTAAGAACTTATTTCACAAAAGGGACTCAATGAATATCGCTATTAAATCATACCATCTATCTGTAATTTATATGTTTAAAATATATTTAACATTTTTTTTTTTTTTAGAACGGCAAGTTAGTTTGATTTTTATTTTTTTTAATGAAAAATGAGCATCAAATAAACTTTTTTCTTATGAATATAAAATATGAAAAATGATTAATAGGATTAATTAGCGTATCTAAAAGTAAATTTAAAATTATAGTGAAGATATGGAATATGATGAATGAAAAAAGTAACAATATTAATCCATGAGTCAAGTATCCAAGATGTTGAATATATTTTAACTTTTTAAGCCTATTTTTTAACTACTTGTGACAAACCGTATTTAAGATTCGTTTGACCATTGACTATAAGTGAATAAGGTTGTTGGGGTAATTTAGGACGTAGAACACTAGAACTATAGGATTGGTGAACGCCTGTTAAAAACATAGAAATCGTAGGTAAAAATGATAATAAATACAAACCAATAATCGGTATCCAATGGCTGTGAGACACTCCCGGACCCCTACCCATCCAAACTTACACACTTCCATAAAATTTTTAAATTTTCTTTGCTACATCAGCATTCAAGTTACACTATTTTATTTTTTCAAAATTTATTTAGAACCCAACTAATAATACTACCATTCTTTCTAACTTTTCAATTTCTTTCCTCCACATCATCATCAGATTATTTTTATTTTTATTTTTATTTAAATACAAAATAAAATAAAATAACGTTACATTAATTAAAATAAAACATTACATTTCCTAAAAATTAAAAATTACATTTCCTAAAAACAAAAATTACTTCTCCTAAAAATAAAAATTTATATTCCTCAAAATTACAATTTCTGAAAATAAAAAAAACATTACATTATTTATAAAAAAAAAATACTCGTCATCGCCGTCGTAGTCGTCGTCTCCGCCTTGGTAAAACAAATTCCTATACTTGTCCATTAAATTTTTATGATACGCAAGAAGGGATTTCATCTATTTTTCTCGCCAAATTATCGGGAACCGTGTTTTGAAGAAATTTGAACGCTTTCATTATTCGTTTTTGCTCCCGCTCTTCGTCAAGTTTATTCCGATCTTCGTAAAAATTTTGCCATTGCTTCTTCTTACATTTGGACCATTCTGTCGAGTTTCTGTTGCATTTTGTCGTTCCGGCCAGAAGTTGCATCTGATGAACTTGTAGTCTTCCAGCTAACATTGCAACCCGCGGGTCTTCTAATGGGGTCGTCACGGAATAACTGTTCCATAGCCGGTGTAGAGGTGGGTGTTGGGGTCGGGTCGTCGTCGTTCAAATCTATCATTGGAGCCGACCGTTTTGCCATGACACCGTGGCCATCCCAAAACTACGCATAACCTTTGAGAAAGAATTAACAGTTCTCGTAAAGAAACGGTCCTCCGACTTCTCTTTTGTAGTGGTCGTGGGCGGCAGCGAAAACAGCTTTTTCATCGGCGTCGTTTTGTCCCCTATGTTCGCTAAACTTTTTAACATGTCCCCCGAACAACTTTGTCGCGACCAGTATCTTCGTCTATTTGCCTTGTAGTTGACTTTTGGTACGGGTTCCATCACGACTTTCATTATTGAACAAACGAACTATGTTACTCCAAAATGTAGCATTGGTTTGATTGTTTTCGACGACAGGGTCTCCAGAAGTCGAGACCCAGCTTCTCACCAACACTAACGCTTCATTGT
>JAOXNX010071575.1:0-10457 GCA_028566075.1 Solidago caesia | reverse complement strand
GACATCGTTTGACCAATTAAATGAACCAATTAAACACATAAACACAACTGGCCTCCAAAATGCCATCAAATATAATACTAACCATAAATGTTAGTCAAATAACACAAAAAGTCAACGGGTCAAATATCACGAATGTTACATCTTTCTAGCAAATCTTTCAATATCCGCTCCCTGAACTCCAATCACATATAATCTCGATTTGCCCAAGTTAAGCTGAAGACCAGACATAAGAAAAAAACAATGAAATGCAGCTTTAATATTAGCGAGATTTTCTTCCGACCACTCTGCCATGAAAAAAACATCATCAGCATACATAAGATGAGAGAGGGAAAGGGAGCCAAGCTTAAGACCATGGATAGAACCAGAAGCTTTCAGATCTTCCACTGCAACATGTAATCCCTCCATAGCAAGAATAAAAAGAAAAGGAGCCAACGGGTCCCCTTGTCTAAGACCTTTCTCAAAATTGAACTCCTTTGTCGGGCTACCATTAATAAGAATAGAAGACCGAGCAGAATAGAGACATGCTGAAATCCAACTGATCCACCTACGACCAAACCCCATAAAATGCATAAAGGTACACAAATAATCCCAATTTATGGAATCATATGCCTTCGCGATATCCAACTTCAAAAGCAAAGCTTTCATCTTTTTCTTCTTATAGAACTCAATAACCTCATTAAGGATCAACGGGCCATCCAAAATAAACCGACCCTTTATGAAAGCTGACTGTGTCTCGCTAACGACCGAGCCCACAACATTTGCAAGTCTAGTAGCCAAAATCTTCGAGATAACCTTATACTGAAATCCAATAAGACTTATCGGACGATAATCATCAATAACAATAGGATTCGTCGACTTAGGAATAAGAGTAATAAACGATGAAATACACCCAGGTGGAAAATACCCCGTCAAAAAGAATCTATTCACAAAATCAAAAATATCCTTTTGATTTATCATGGAATCAAATCTCAAACAAAATAAAAAATAATAATAAATAAGGAATAAATAAGCAATAACAAAAAATACAAAAAGATAAGCGTATATAACAATAACATAACAACGTATATAAAAAAAAATGCATGGATTCAAATCTCTGGAAAAAAAAAACTATACATATCTGATATCTCTACTATTAAAAAAAAATACACATATACCAAAATAATAATAAAAAAAGGTGGGCGTCTAAACAAAATAAATAAATAAAAAGGTGGGACCGGAGAGAAGGGTGGGACTTTGAGACCATCAGGAGTAAGGCGTGATGAGATGAAGACACGCCCAAAAAGTATCCAGAACGCCACCATAACGCCGCTACCACGCCAGCTACAGGGCCCTGCTGGGCGTTCTATGGAAAAAAATGAAGGACCCGTTCAATAAGGCACGCCGCTATGTGAAGAATGATGTGGGCCCACCAACTGGCAAAAGAATACCACCATTCATATATGTTATTATTGTTTTATTTTATATTATTTTTATATTAAAGTTTTATTTAATTAAAGGTATAAAATAAAATAAATTGTGAGTCCTAAAGGGGCGTTCCAAGGAAGCCTTGCTCCAGGAAAAAATGAAGGAATGCCCCCATTGATGACTAGGCGCCATATGTCGAATGGTGGTGAGTTTGGGGCTTCCTTGGGAAGCCCTGCTCCTGACAGTTTAATTGTCACTTAAGAGTCTCATAAAAGAAAATGGAAAAATAGAATTAAGAACATTTTTTTCATGATTTAATTTGTCATGTATTCTCAAGACTCGCGATTGTTCCTGCATTTTCTTGATAGAAAACTGTTTACTGTTCTTGGTTCTCTCCATTTAGTGTGTAACTAATTTGTCTATGATTATATCCCGCATCTGGTTTAGATGTCTCTCCAAATCATGGTATTCTCGTATTGCTAGCTCTGATTTCATTCACAAGCATTATCTTCGATCTCTGCAAACTTCTTCACGACGATAAGTCCTCATCAGACAGCAACATAAAGATTGTATTGACAAGTATGTGTTGCATGGGGAAGACCGGTTTCCATAGTTTCATGGACCCAGATCCTTTGAGTTATCAACAAGCAAGTTCCTTTGCAACAATCCAATAGTGATCAACTCATATAATGGAATCTTATGTCTACATGATTTTAAAAAATGGTATTAGCCTATAGAACCCTTCATTTAGGCACAAACTGACGTTACCCGATCAACCAGCTATTCCTACTAACAAACACAATGCTCATGTAGGAGTTGGTTTTGTGAGAATATCCTGCTTCAAATATATAGGAATTGTAGAAAGTTTATTTGTTTACTCAATCAAGACACGCAGTCTCACATACGTATTTTGTCAAGCGGGCATTGCGTTGGGTGGCTCTTCCATTACTACCAATGACATTCAACTTGAGTTATTATTTTTGTAGCAATTAGGCTGCAATCACCATTGGTTATCCAGCTATGGTGTCTTGTGAAAGAGATGATAATTGTAGTACTTGGGTGATGAAAGAATACAATCACGTCGCATCTGGGTATGTGCTTTTCAAAGTGAAAACTGATCCATTTGATGGATCAACAATAGAGTCTCGTGCAACTAACCATCAATGGCTATTTCTTGATATAAACAAACAGACAGTGATGGGTTGCAGGTTTACAATTACACTACAGGAGTGAGTTTTGTTTCATTTGAAACAAAGTTTACATGGAGACATATATTGAAACCCATTTGTTAGATGAGTCCAGTTTGTTTGAATATCTCATTTTTAAGCCAATTGCTAAGGTGTTGAGCATTTGGGGCATCAGTTCACCTTTTGATTTGACTTTGGTACTTTCGACATAAAACTGGAGGGCCACGAGGAGTTGAAAACACGAAATGAAATCATTTCGTGTTTTTTTTTTTCTTTTTTTTTTTTCAAAATTCACCGATGATGCAAGTCTCTTTATATATTACTTGTTCTCAAAACCATCACTAAATGGTCTAGTGGCAAGGAGGGCTCTTTCCTCACAAGAGGTCAGGGGTTCGAGTCCTACCCTGGGTATATTTGGGGTGACCACAGGTATTTAATTTCCACCTCTGATGGGCCTGGGTGAGTTTTCCCCTCCAGATCTCTGGGTGATAGGGGTTTCTCATCGAGGGGTTTAAATTGGGGGTGAGGGGCTCTCTAGCGCGGACCCGGTTAAGACAACGTATGCTAGACCTCCCGATATTCACGAGTAATTCATACCTTTCAAAAAAAAAAGTTGGATGGGAAAGGATGAAGATAATGCAGTGGATGGTGGGATGCTTTTGGTAGTTTGTTGTATTATACTCCTAAATCCTTTGTGTTGTCTTCTTATGGGCCTTCCTGACCCATTTTAAATATAACTAAAAAGTAATAATATACTAGTGGGGTTATAGGTCTTTTGTTGCGGGGATTCAATTATCATATTGATACGGTTTTGTTATGTTTATATACTTGCGTTGAATGTACAATTGGTTAATTAAAAACTACTCTGTCATGGATACTTTTTGCTTAAAAGTTTGTCATACGAAATATATATTTATTTAAGAGCAATATCACATTAAGTTTCACATGTGCGTTGCAGGGTTTCAATTATTGCGATTACGTTTTGTTATTGATGTTGTGTCGTTATATATGTTTGCTAAAAACTTTGGCTTATCAAAGATATATTTATTTAAGGGCAATACCACCAAAAAACAAAAAATGAAGAAAACCAAAAAGGAAAAAAACTGTCCAAGAAACCAATAATAAAAGCAAAGCAAAAAAAAAAACTAAAACTAAAACGGAGATTAACGTGTCAAAATCTGAACGATGTCACGGGGTGGGACGTACCTGAACCGAAACAGGAGGCACTGTTCATACCCTTGAGAAAAAAAATGAAGAAAACCAAAAAGGAAAAAAATCTGTCCAAGAAACCAATAATAAAAGCAAAAAAAAAAAACCTAAAACTAAAACGGGGTCTAACATGTCAAAATCTGAACGATGTCATGGGGTGGGGCGTACCTGAACCGAAACAGGTGGCACTGTTCATACCCTTGAGAATTAATATAGATAATAATAATGTTATTAATTTCGTAGATTTGAGTATATGATTAAAAAAAATATATCATTTATTTAGTAGATTTAAATATATGGTTAAAAATTTAGTTTTGACATATTGATTTTAATCATTTTTTTAACCTTTAATCTTTGGTATGTCATGTGTTAATGTTAAACTTTTAGCTATATATATTTAGGCCTATCAATTTAGTTATATATATCATTTTTTATAACTAAATCAAAAAGAGGTTGTTATTAATTTAGTAGATTTAAATATGTGATTGAAAAAATATATATCATTGATTTAGTAGATTTAAATATATGCTTAAAGGTTCTTGTTAAAATAAAACAAGTATTAAAGTAAAACAAATAAAACAATCTTTTTTCTTAGCTAAAAATCATTGTGCATCATAAAAAGCTTTGTGCATCAGTGTATATATTTGTGCTCTATGAATCTTCGTGCATCAGTTTTATCATGATCCAATGGTCAAGATCGTATCCTATTTGTTTTACTTTAATACTTGTTTTACAATAACCAGCCCCTATGCTTAAAAATTTAGTTTTGAAATATTAATTTTAATCATTCTTTCTTAATTTTAATTTTTGATCTGTCATATGTTAACATTAAATTTTTAGCTATATATTTAGGCCTATCAATTTACTTATATATATATATCATTTTTCATAACTAAATCATTCTCTCTTAATTTTAACTTTTGATCTGTCATGTGTTAACATTAATTTTTTAGCTATATATTTAGGCCTATCAATTTAGTTATATATATATATATCATTTTTCATAACTAAATCATTCTCTCTTAATTTTAATTTTTGATCTGTCATGTGTTAACATTAAATTTTTAGCTATATATTTAGGCCTATCAATTTAGTTTTATATATATATATATAGTGAAGTGATCAAGTGAGAACAAAAAATAAAGATGATAACTATAAGAACCACTAAAAAATCATCATTTTTTAAAAAATATCCATTTTTTTTTATAGTTTCACTTTTATTTTTTCTCCAAGCTTTTCATCAACTTTCTCTCTCACTTCGAGATTCACAAATTCCGATCATCGCCACCTC
This sequence comes from Solidago caesia, assembly GCA_028566075.1. NCBI lineage: Eukaryota > Viridiplantae > Streptophyta > Magnoliopsida > Asterales > Asteraceae > Solidago > Solidago caesia. The sequence goes on along the minus strand of JAOXNX010071575.1, from coordinate 5,366 downwards.
CAAGGGCGAAACCCATGCGGCTAAGGGCTACGCTCGTACCGTATCCAACCACCACCATTAAATCCAAACCATTTCCAAATGCGTCCGGTTTTCAACCCCTCTATAAATGCCTTAAGGTCTACGACCGGTAAGGGCGAAGCCGTTCGACTAAGGGCTACGCCCGTACCATTTCCATCCGTTTTCAACACAACCCATAAAATTATTTTTTTTTTTTTGAAATGGGTTTTTTACTATAAAAAAATAAAAAATAGAAATTAAAAAAATAAAAACCATAACAAAAAGGAAAAAGAGGGAGGAGAAATAGGGGTTCTCATAGTTCTCATCCTTGTTTTGGTTCTCACGTTAACCCTATCCTATATCTATATTCCTTAATAAAGGGAGAACCCTCCCCCTTTTTTTCTCAAAAAATCCTATTGAAGTTCCTATTTTGCCCTATCATTTATTAATTAATTTAAATATCTTCACCTAAATACCTATAATAATTAAATTATTTACAATATACATCACTCAACCCTTAAAATAACTATTATTTACAACATACATCTCTCAACTCTTAAAATAATTACACTATCCCCTTTTACTGTTTTACATCAATTATTTTTACATAATAACCACACCGCTACCGCCACCGCCGTCATCCGTTGTCATTGCCACCACTGCCCACACCACCCCCGCCACCCGTTGTCGCTGCCATCGCCGCCACCACCACCCATCACCGCAGTCACCACCACCCGTCACCGACATTACTACACCGCCACCGCTACCACCATCACCGTCGCATCGGAAATAGGTCCAAAATTTTATATATATATATATAACATTTTTCATAACTAAATCAGAAATAGGTCCAAAATTTTAACCAATAGGTGGTTAATAGTAAATATTTACATTAACAAAGTAGCTCCGATATCATTGTTAGAGGATTGACAATGGAACTTAGCACTAAAATCCATATCACACCTTCCAATTAATCTTCTTATGTCACCTCATTTTCTTATTTTTTTTCATATCACACTCTCTTTTTAGCGCAATGAGATTTCTCTCTAAAATCATATGATAATAAAAGTAGTAGCCCATAAGATTATATACTTGGTTAAAGTTATTACTTTTTCCAATGTTGGACTAGAGTTTACGCCAAATGGTGATGCGCATTAACTAAGTCGAAATTTTCAACTTTTATCTTCATTTTTTTTATATGTAATTTCATATATCGAGTTTATTAAACACTTTATAACAAGCGTGCTTAATCATTGTTAGAAAACTCCAATCTAAAATACCCATTTTGCAAATTACAACGTCATCAGAACCAGTGTAATGTCATATAAGTTGCCACTTCCTTTTTTATTGGCGTGGTAGTCATATAAGTTGTCACGTTATTAAAATCGGTATAACGTTATCAGTTTACAATTAGTATATTTATTGTTAAGTCTTGGATTTAATTGTATTTCTTGATTGAGTTTTAAATACAAATCAAATTATGGGTTGTATTCTTTTGTGGCTCATAGGTGCAGGCAATGCATCTAATCATTGCGCCAAGTCGTGCTCACGAATGACAACTCAAGAAACCCTTTTAATATTAATATCCTTTAATTGAGTTATTTTCATAAGAAAAACTTTATCCAGTACTTCTAAACATGCACCTAATATTAGTGTGACCGATAAGTTCATGATAATGTTTAAATACTCAAGAAAAATATAATATAAAGTTCAAAAGGCAACCTTTTATATATTATGAAATTTGGTTAGAAGTGAAAAAAGAACTTCGAAAAGATCTACGGCTGAAGACAAACATTGAAAGGCATGTGGATGACAAATCTACGCATATGGATGTGGAGCAACGAATTTATGAATCTTAATCTGAATTTAACATATATATTCCGTCACAAATAAAAATGAAAGTAACAAAGCATGACCTAACGATAATGGGATATGTATTTCATAACCCACGTAAACTAATACTGAGTAAAGTTACAAGGCATGCGACGGGATACCCGTTTTTCCCCCCTTATATTTCATTCGTCTCACTTCTATTGTTTTCTCTTCTATTTTTGTTTCTTTAAATTTTATTGTCCTAATTAATTAATGGTTAGTTAATTTTTAATTTTTTTTCCAATTATATCCTTTTATTTGTTTACATATTGCAAGTTGTTTAAATAAATGAAGCATTAATTGTAAGGACCATTTTGACATAATATTAATATAAAATTCTTCATTAAATATATATATATATATATAGGTTTTGGTTAAAATAAAACAAGTATTAAAGTAAAACAAATAAAACAATTATATTTACTTAACTGAAAATCATTGTGCATCGTGAAAATCTTCGTGCATCATTGTATATACTTTTTGTTCTATGAATCTTCGTGCATCAATTTTATCATGATCTGATGGTCAAGATCTTATCTTATTTGTTTTACTTTAATACTTATTTTACAATAACCAACCCATATATATATATATGTTAAACTGAAACTTTTTTATTGAGTCTTTTTATATAACTAAAAAGAGGATGTTTGAGTGCTTAGGTGGCTATAGTCTTTGATTGCCAAATAAGCTTTTGTCCTACATGTAATTTTGTGGTTATTTTTCTTTTTTGGTTTGGCCAACTTAAATAATGAGTTTCCACATATTAATATAAATCTTAAATTTAAATTGCTATAATGTAGGAATTGTTTTTTTTACATTACGTATTTTTTTGAGACTAAAATATCCATCATACATGCATTTAATTTGATAAATTAATTGTTTGATGATCTCTCATTAAAATTGAAATCTCTTTGTTTTTTAAAGTGTATTACAAGGTAATTTTATTTTAACCAAGTTAACCTTTTTTTTAAATTGTTGGTTTTGATTTCCTTTAATCACCATATTTATGCTCGGTCCTTACAATCAATTAGATAATTGCATTTACTTTTATGACATTGATGATTGATTGAGGTAAAATATATTTAATCCTTATTTAAATTTAGTTCTCAAAGATATTATTTACGTTCACCTTAATTGATTTCAGATTTGGACAACCCATAATAATTTTTGGAAGTCACGAAGAAGATGGTATTCCCTTTTATGCATTTTTCTGTTGACTCATGTGTACCATGTATCGATTGGGTCTTGATCTCACATTTTTTATTATTTGCAGGTTCATGATTGAATAATTTTATTTTATTTTATAATCATTTTGGTTGTTTTTTTGTTGTCATTAGTTCCTTTTTCCTTACACTTATATGATGAGAATCTTGTGTTATCTAATTTTCAACAATTTGTAATGACAGCCAGCTTTTTTTTAAGGAAAACCTTTTCATTTTTAATAGAAAGACATTTGAAATTATTGGCTCATATTTATTTCATACGATTGTACTCCTCCGATATAATTCTGAGCGATTTGATGTGTGTAGTACATTTGCATAATTGCATGTATAGTGCTTACAGGCTCACTGCATGATGTTTATATGGTTATCACTTATCACCAAGTAAACAAATGTTATCTTTTCTAAAACTTCAATGAGATTGATTCATTTTAAATTGCAACTTTATAGAATTTATATTCAAAGTACTTGATATTGATTTGATTTAAAAACGCCAAAAAATGTAGGATCAACCGGTTAAGACAACCAAAACCAGCTACATTGTCAAAGCTTATGCTAATATTTCTAAAACCAAATGAGAATTTGTGGTTCTAACTTTTATATATATCCCATTTATACAATATCTGTATTTTATTTTGAACATGCACCACAATTACTATTGATTTTTTTTATATTTATAACCGTGTAACGCACGGGTATAATCTAGTATATAATAAAACATGATATACGAATTAGGTTTGGGAATAATCATATACGATGTTGAGTGCTGACTACAGATGAGTTAAAAAATTGGGTCAAATCCAGAGTCAGTAAGATGGATCATGGTAGATTGGATCATTAGAAAATTTGCTATCACATTAGCAGGCTTGGATGAGTGGGCTTGGGCAACGGTAAATGCAATTGAGATGAGGAATTTGGGTAGTGTTGATATTGGACATATAGGCTATAGCCATATAGGATTTTAATTAATTGGTTCATATAATCATATGTGAAAAGGAAGAAGTTTCGAAAAGAGGGTGCTATACATAATTACATACCATGTAAGTAACTAATCGACAATGATCCAATGGTAAGTCACCCGGATTTTATCATCTATGGTAGGGGTTCGATTCTTGTGAAGTGCAAAATCGCCCCAGTTAAATTTTCAGTGGTATCGGTTTAGATTACCGACTACCATGCTGGCTAGGCTCTCACCATGTTATGGTGAGGGGTGTTGCCTTAAATCGAAAACTATGCCATTCCAAAAGAGTTATCTAGACAAACTTTTATGTGATTTGAAGTTAATTTGTTCCTCCTTTCCATTAGTGCCCGTCACCCTTTGTATCAAAGTACTTTTAAATTATATCACCTTATATCTATCACACACACACACATATATATATATATATATATCATATCAAAATTCTGAAACTGATATGTTGTATTAAATTTACACTATCCATAATTAATTTAAACATATAATGTTATAATGTAGTCATTTAATCTACCTTCTTTTCACCAATAAATATTGGATTGGGAAAGGCTTTTCTTCTTTGTTGACTGAATGACTTCAACTAAGTTTCATTTCATTTGATGACCAGAATTAGATGGGGATTTATCGCTTAGTGATGTAGAACAAAAATTTATATAATGAAACTCATTTAATCTATACTTGATTTTCATGACTAAATAACAATGCTTTAAATGCTTTACATATAATGTTTTGTGTCTGCATATGTATATATACGAGCCTAAAATCTAGTATAATTATATACTCTGACAACTTGTATTTGATGTAGCCGACCATAAACATTCGCTTGGATTTCATTTTGCATTTTTCGTTTAGCTTTATATTTATGTGTCTAGTGCGTAAGTTGGGCTCGTGCGGCCCATTCTTTAGAGAAACATAGAAATCCGAATTCAAATATTTTAAAGTTTATCTTATCTGAAAAATGAATTTCGTTAATTGTATGTGAAACACCTAAGATATATCATACTTTCATGTCGAGAATATTTCCTCGTATCATCAAATAGAGAAAGTTTATAATCTACGAGAAAATATTAGGGCGCGTTTAGTTAGAGAAAACATCATTGTTTTCCAAAAAAACATAGAAAACATAAGACGCGATCAAATTTCCCAAAACATTTTTCAAGAATACAGAAAACACTATTTTCATTTTTCAATGGAAATTTAGAAAAATCTTTTTTATTTTTTCCACATTTTTCATTTTTTAAATTTTAAAACCTCAAATTATTTTAACTCTCTCCCTCCGTCCCTGCCCCCTGTTGCCCCTCCCC
>JAOXNX010071564.1:0-10457 GCA_028566075.1 Solidago caesia | reverse complement strand
AATGTGTGGCTGAGATTTGTTCCTTGATTTTCACACAAATTTTCATGTGCAAATGATCATTTCCCTATTATTATTATCTAAACATTATCTATACTCTTTAATAAAAATTTTATGTCATTGTTGGAAATTACATTTTTTCAAGGTTGAAAATGTCCATAATGCCCTTATGCCCATTAATTACCTTTACAATATGCTCTTAACATTAATTATGGTTAACATATTTATAAATCTATAATTAGCTTCAAATATTTTAAGTAATTTTCTTATATAAACAACATTTTCTTAAGAAAAATTGTTAACTTTATTTCAAATATAAATCAAAAACATTAGCATTATCATATAGAGAACATTTTAAGCTGTTAATCACGATACTTTTAGATAGAAACTTGCATTGCATAAATATAACATTAAAAAATATATTTCAAAATTAAATGTAATGGATATTTTTTCTATAAACAAAACATTGATGTAGATAATAATGACTACTACACTTAAAAAATTAAATAATTAACAATGTAAATTGACTATTATAATTGAAAACTTGAACTTTTATATTGACATGACTTTAATAAATGGTTAACCGTAAACCGAACAAAAAATAACCGATTTTTTCGGGAAACCAATTTGCGGTTAACCAAATTAACAATTCGGTGGGTAGTAAAAGGAGATAACCAAACCCCAAAAAAGGGTTCAAAATTTATAGCTAACCAAACCGAACCGTTTGCAGCCTACATATAAGCCCCTAGCAAGATTTAAAGTAGCTAACATGACTTCAATTGTTATATATTATAATAATTAGCATGTTGTTGATATAAACCCTTGCCATTTCTCATATTGGTGTTGTTTTGATATAACCATAAGTAGAAAGGTAAAAATGATTTATTTTTTTTTATTTTTAATGTGGTGCATGAGGCAAGGCCCTTTTGATGATGTGGTCAGTAAAACAAGAGCTTTAGACCAAAAATTTTCTTAGATCCTTAAATTTTGTGTGTGTATATATTAATATATATTGTGTAGTATTTAAAGCATCATATATATACGGTTTACTAACATACATCCTACTCAAATAGTCGAATTACCGCATTAGCATGTTATGGAGTTCATTATGTGTAATATGACATTTGATTACGACAAAATAAAAGTCACTTAGCATTACTATTTCAATTATCAAAATATCTTACAATAGATTATTTGTATTATGAAATAATATTCGTACCATAAGTTTTGATTTATTTACCATAAAGTACTACTTTAATAACATACTATACAAGCTAGTAAAACACGTATATGATAAATATATCAATAAGTGTGGTACGAATACCACTTCCCATTTGTATTTCTAGATTTTGTACTTATGACCTCTAATATCTTGTTAGATGGTCTTTTTTTTTTTATTAATAATATTATTATTGCCGTTCAATTACAAGAGATTACATATTTATGACTTTCGTCCGAGTTGTTCTTCACTAATTCTAACCTTGATTAACAATTCTCATCTTCACATCTATAAAAATTCCAGTTAATACATTCAATTAAAGTACTCAAAGTGCAAGTTTGAAGTTTTGGAAGGAAAAAAAACTATTCTAATTTTTTATATAGCATAGATATTGTCTTCAATTTTTTTGAAACTTAAAGTTGGTTTGAAATAATATATATTTTGATAAGTTTTTCAGTTAATTATATTTTGTAATTTTGCAAAATAACTCTTATTAAACAAACTTTCAATAATAAGATACAGCTATTCAACTAAAACCAAAATTAGTATTTATAGTGTCATGTTTATAGGGCATATTTCAAAAACATACATTCGCTTTCAGCCATTCAATGTCTTGAGACGGCCCTGTCCATGAGTGATATCGGTAATGCTAATCAATAGACATCGTATTGAATTCATAGATCGATCTAGGTATTAGGTGATGTATTGTCGAGTTTAGTTCCTATTGTGATTGTTACGGGTGTTATGTAATTACTGTCATGACAACATTTTTTGTTTAGTAGTATGTGGTTATCTAAACCATTACAATCTTTCTAAGAAGACTAAGTAATTATTCTCTTGCATCGCATGGATTTTCTTATTGTATCAAGATTTTCAATGTCTGACTCAAAATCGAAACCAATAGGTAAGGGAGAGCTCAATATATATATATATATACACACACATTATCATTTTGTCTTTTTTAATTAATTAGTCGGAATATTTAAAGTATGACTTGAAATCGTAACTAGTTGCCGAAAATTCACCAGAAATGACGACTTTTACTTGTTGAACCAATCAACGGGTCATGTAAGTACCATCTATGTATAAAATTTGAAAACTCGTTGAATATATAATATTAAAAAAAATTATAGCAGAAAGTGTAATAATATTTCATGGCTTTTAACCTTAAATAATAATATATGCAATTTCTTTTTCTCAATGGAACAAAATGGAGGGGGACCGGAATCGATCTGTACTCAGTTTCTTTGGACGCTTGTTGTCTTGGTTGGAGGTTGAAAATATATACGAGAAGATCACGAGAATTTTGGGGAATGACTTTTTTAAACTTTAAAGTTTACAGTAGGCAGCAGCACTAAAAAGACTACCCAACTTGGCCATTAAAGTCTACGGGGAAATAATGGAACATAAACGACATGTCATATAAAATGTTTTCTTCACTCCGTAAACTTTTTTAGAACATTCTCAATGCTCAATGTTTTTCTTTAAGCTTATCACCAACGCAACAGTGGCTTATGCAGTAAAAGACTAGTTTTTAATGGTGAAAATTACAATATGAAAGTTTTAAGTTCGAATTTTATGATAAAAAATAATACAGTACTTTTTGTGGCCATGGATATTTACTTGCAGAGCAGGTGATTGCCATGAAATTAATCAGCTCGCAAAACAAGTAACGTACCTAAATTAACCAAAATTAAAAAAAATTAAAAAAGGTTATCACCATTGAAAAACCTTCGTAAAAAGCAGCCTTTTAACATTTTTTTTTATTATAAAATGAAAAGGAGAAAGAATGTTAAATGGCTTCAAAGACAAACAAAACGATAAAGCTATTATACAAAAGCCTTTTTTTCCAGTGAAAAAAGGATGTTGATATATTTGCCATTATACTATATTTGATTTATTTACTATAAATATGTATTATTGAGTTGTACATTCTGTTGTATATTATGATAAATAGATCAATGGTTGCGATAGTAATATCATATTCCATAAAAAAAAACCTATCTAAAAACGTTTTGAATTTAAGTTGACTAATTTTAATATTTTTATAATTGTATTTAGTATTAAAGAAAAAAGAGATAGATATTTATTAAAAAAAATAATTAAATTAAAATACTATGTTTGCATGAACTTTATTGATGCAAAACAAATACTTTATCTATTACAGATTGTATCTTACTTTGTTGTAAAAATATTGTTCCATTATTAAAAATAAGTAATCCCGTATATCCATTTCGTATATCATTATTTTTTTAAAATAGTGATATTCTAGACATGTATATACATTTTTAAATTCTAAAAATTTTCATTTTCAATCAATTACTAATTACATAAACAATTACCAACCATCAATGGATGATTGGTATATAGAGAAACTTGAGACTAGTTTAGAAGTTTTTAGTTCAAATCTTAATGCGAATAAAATGCTCCAGGACTGAAAACATGGGTTTCCCATAATGGGTTTTCCCTGAAACTGAAGTTGGGCATATGAAGAGGCAATGCCGCTAAGCCAAATTTACCGTTCAAAAAAATAAATAAACAATTATGTATATCCATATTATATCTAATCAAAGATTCATGTAAAAACCTTTTGACTATATTTATGATGTATCAAAATTTTAAACTATCTATTTCATATGATTTAATTATGAGATTTGCTAATCAGTATCTCGGGTCACTAGTTAGTGGGCTTCTAATGAACTTCGAGTTTTTTAAAAAGTCAATGAATGTAATTAATGTTTATTAAATCATTCTAAAATTGCATTAAATAATCATTAAATTAAGTTAATTCTTAACATTTTAAAATGATTCATAAATACATATTTTTTATTCTAAAAACTCAAAGTTAATTGAATTCCTAATTGGTATCAATTCAGAGACATGTGTGTGAGAGAGAGTGAGAGAAACCCAAACCCCCCTCCCCCTCCCCCTCCCCACCGGCAGCCTACTGCTTCAGAGGAATACGACGGCTGGAATCACGTCAAGCACAGGAAGAATAGAACCAACACCTCGATCACCACTTACTTCGTCTACAACCTCCCCACCACCCTCTCCAGTCACGAACTCCGACAACTATTCCAACACCATGGCCACCTTGTTGATGCATATGTGGCTACGAAACGAGATAAATACAATAATCCTTTCGGATTCATCAGATATCGTAACATCACAAACCCTTCTTCTTTCCTCTCATCACTCCAAAACATCAGATCCAATGGCCTAATCCTTGGAGTTTTTCCCTCCAAATATGACAAGAAAGGCAACCCTCTACCTACAAACAATAACACCCCAAAACACCATTTCCAGAAACCTTCCTCCATGAACCCCAAACCACCACACCCCACTTCACACAAAGACACCCCACATGGATTCACAAACAGAACCTACCGTGACACCCTAGTTACTGACCACAGATCCAAAATCTCTATCACTCTACCATCCCTTCCATCGAAAACCATTGCCATGTGGAGGAAAACCACCATAGTTGCAACTGCAAAAGATCTCCCCACCCTCACCAACCTGAAAACAATATTGACAGAAATAAACCCCCAACCAAACATCTCCATCTCATACCTGGGAGGCTTAACTATCCTCCTGGACTTCAAAGCCTCCATCTTAGCAGCAACTTTCCTTCGAACACAAAATAATTTCCTTAAGAAATGGTTCACCACTTTCGACATCTGGGATGGCCAAGCTCACAGTCATGGGAGAATTGCCTCAACAAGAATCTATGGGGTTCCAATGATTCTAAGGGAACGTAATACGTTCAACAAGATTGCAGCCACGATGGGTCAAATCGTCCAGCACTCCCTTGCATCACCAACTGACGAAAACCTCTCTTATGACACGGTACTATTGCTAATCCATGCTCATGAAAAGATTGATCATCAGGTTATAGTAAACAGTGGCATTTCATTACTAGAATAGTTGAAGAGCAAATGGAATGGTCGCCGCCTTTCTTACAACCAGACCACGACGGCGATGAGCCCCTCCCAAACAGCCCCATGCAAAACCCTCATATGAACATGGACCCCACACCACCCACAAACAATCCAAACGTTACATTGGGCCCACAAACATCCCAAACCTCTGATATCCCACATAACCAATTCAATATTCCCAAGACATCAAACATTCCAATTGTTGAGTCCCCAGACAATAATACCCAGAGACACAATTATTCACCTCGGGCCCACAAATCAACACCTAACAGAACCCCTTCCTCTCCACCTCCCCCTCCTCCACCTCCACCTTTTCCCAACGAATCCCAAAACCACCAAACCACCCCACCCCCACCCCCACCCCCACCAATCTTCCAATATGAACATCATCAAAACACCATAACTCCCTGCAACTCTAAAAAACGACCTCGACAACCATCCCCATCTTTCTCTCACTCACCAATTAAAACCCTTGACCTCAACTCACCTCCCGACTCCTTCTTCTCTCACAGTAAGAAAAAACCAACCATACACAGCACCGCCCCCCCTCTGCCATCCACTTCAAACCTCACTTTCAGACAGAACTTAACATCACTTCCGTTCCATTCCCTTGAGGTTGACATTATTGACACTGAAACCCCTCAAGAAGTTACTGTCACAACATCATCTGCCACCTTGCCTGATCAACCCACCAACACTACCACCACCTCTCCGCTCCAAAACAACCCAACTACCCACAATGCTAATACTAATGCCACCTCTCATACCCAAGAACCATCTCCCCATCAAAATCATAATACCCATTCCTACACCACCAACTCCCCAAACAAAGAAACAACAGTTACCATCACTGTTGGCGACCTTATCGGAGTGAATCTCAATGGTTTTGAAGGTATAGTCTATAACCAAGTGAACCAAGACCGTGCTCAAAACCTACCCCAATGAATTTTCTATCCATCAACATCCGTGGCATCAAGGATAGTGGCAAACAAAATTGGATAAAAAACCTGAAACAACTACATCATATCAACTTTCTATGTATTCAGGAAACACATAGACCTGATGAACATAGTCTTTCCCTTCGCAACCTTTGGGGAGATAACAGTTTCAACTTTGACTTCATCCCCTCCACAGGAAGGGAAGGCAGATCTGGTGGCATCTTAAGCATCTGGGACCCCTCTTTCTTCACTCTTGTCAACACGATAAAAGGCCCCCACTTCCTAATAACAACCGGCCACATAAATGGCATTGCACCTCTCTGCAACATCCTTAACCTCTATGCACCTCAAGATCTCCATGCCAAACAATCTCTCTGGGATGAAATCACGACCCATATTTCTAACCTACAAGGCCTCTGGATTCTACTGGGTGACTTCAACTCGGTCAGGAATCCATCCGAACGCAAAAACTCCTGTTTCGTTCACCCCTGTGCACTTTCTTTCAATTCTTTCATCCACCAAAACAGTCTCCTCGAATACACGCTACATGGGAGTCTTTTTACCTATGTGGCTGACAATGGGAAGAAAAAAAGCAAGATAGACAGAATCCTGGTCTCACCCGATTTCATGAACACTTGGCCTACCGCTTCCTTAACAGCCCTACCACGCTCCTTATCGGATCATCGACCCCTAATCCTTATCACAAGCAACATTGACTTTGGCCCTCCTCCCTTCAAATTCTTCAATTCCTGGTTATCCAAACCTGGTATTGAAGAAATTATAATCGACAGCCTTGAAACAACCATTGCATATGGCAAGCCTGACCAAATACTAAACTCCAAGCTCAAAAGACTAAAAACCACCCTGAAGGAATGGATTCGTAATAACACAGCCCAAGAAAACCAACAATCCATTGCCCTTGCCAATCGCCTTGCATCTTTGGATGCCATCATCGACCACCGAGACTATACCGATGATGAACTGGCATCTTGGACCGACACAAAAGAACAACTGCGTGCACTTGAACACCAGAAATCCCAAGATCTTCTTCAAAAGTCGAGAGCTAAATGGGTTAAATGTGGAGATGAAAATTCTGCATTCTTTCACAGCTTTATCAATAGCAGAATAACAAAAAACAGACTCAATGGGCTCGAAATCAATGGGAATTGGCATGTGGACCCACCCTCTATTCGTGAAGCAGCTCTATCTTTTTTCAGAAACAAATTTCATGAGCCCATTAAACAAAGACCCACACTCACCTGCCACGGTCTCAAAACCTTATCAACCGAAGACGCAAGCCATCTCACAGCCCCTTTTACACTCAAAGAAATAACGCAGGCAGTGTGGGATTGTGCAAGCGATAAAGCTCCTGGCCCAGACGGATTTAATTTCGGGTTTGTTAAAAAATTCTGGAATCACCTGAAATTCGATTTCCTCAATATTCTGTTGGATTTTTATACGACTGGAACCATCAGCCATGGGTGTAGCTCTTCATTCATCACACTCATCCCAAAGAAATCCTCAGTACAATCACTTAATGAATACAGGCCAATAACCCTCATCGGTTGTATCAAGAAAACCATCTCCAAAGTGTTGGCCAACCGACTCAAAGCTGTCATCACAAATGTCATCTCCCCCACCCAATCCGCTTTTCTCTCGGACAGGAACATAATTGATGGTCCTTTGATGCTTAACGAAATCATCTCATGGCTGAAAAAATGCAAACGCAAAGCTTTTTGTTTCAAGATTGATTTTGAAAAAGCTTTTGATACGGTTAGTTGGGATTTCTTGCTTTCAATAATGTCACAAATGGGCTTCCCAATGCGTTGGATCTCATGGATGAAAGGTATCCTCGCCTCTACCCGTTCATCGGTTCTCATCAACGGCTGCCCCACCGAAGAATTCAATTGTGAACGTGGGGTACCCCAAGGTGATCCCCTCTCACCTTTTCTGTTTATAATAGCAATGGAATCCTTTTCCAACATCATTGATAGGGCCTCAACTGTGGGACTAATATCCAGCGTTCAATTACCGAATAATGGGCCTTCCATAAGTCATCTTCTCTATGCCGATGACGCCATCCTGATTGGCTCCTGGTCAGCAACCCACCTTGCCAACATCGCACGTATTATGAGATGTTTCTACCTTGCATCAGGCTTGAAAATCAATCTCCAAAAATCAAGTTTTTACAGCCTCAATCTAACCTCAGAAGAAACCGAAATCTCCACTGGTATACTAAACTGTTCCCATGGTCAGCTCCCTATCTCCTATCTTGGTCTTACTGTTGGATCCAACATGAATCATATAAAAAACTGGGGCCCTGTGATCCGCACTTTTGAAACCCGCCTCTCACTCTGGAAAGCTTCAACTTTATCCATCGGGGGCCGAATTACCCTAATCCGTTCTGTGCTTGACAGTCTTCCTTCCTACTATTTCTCGTTGTATAAGGCACCGGTAAGTGTTATTTCCAAGCTTGATTCATTACGTAGATCTTTTTTTTGGGGATCTTCCTCATCTAGGAAGAAAATCCCTTGGGTTTCGTGGGATAGAGTCACTGCTCCCATTGAAGCGGGCGGGCTTGGGTTGGGTAATCTACAAACCAAAAACCTCTCTTTGCTCTCTAAGTGGTGGTGGCGATTGCGTAATGAGCCACAAAGTCTTTGGGGTCGTGTTATTAAGGCTATCCACTTCTCACCTAGACTTTGTTCTCCTGTCCCACTTAATTCTGAGAGGGTGGGTGTTTGGAAAAATATTGCCAACATAAACACCCACCTATCTCCTTTTAACCTTGCTTTGGAGAATCTTATCACAGGCCATGTAGGAAAAGGAAATGCTATCAGATTTTGGCTCGACACCTGGTGTGACAATTCTCCTCTCCGTGTCACATTCCCTGACCTCTACAAACTTGAAAAGTATAAAAGCTGCTTAGTTATGGATCGATGCACAGGAAATGGGCGTTTTTCGCAATGGGAATGGAAGTGGCTGAAAGCACCATCCACTCCAATTGAACTTCAACAACTTCTGGACCTTCTGCACCAAATAGCTCACATAACCCTCACCAACACAGAAGACACATGGAGCTGGAATCTTGTACCCTCGGGGGAATTCACTGTAAAATCACTCAACTCTAGAATCCAATCTGCACACTTCGGACCCAAACTCTGGTCGTTCCCCTGGAACAAACTCGCCCCATTAAAAATCAATGTTTTTGGTTGGCGCCTGGAAATGAACCGATTGCCAACAAGTGATCAACTTCAGCTACGCCACATCCCATTGACCACACCCCGATGCCCAATCTGCAAAGATCATGATGAAACCGCCCACCACCTGTTCCTTCAATGCACCTTTGCCGATTCACTATGGAAGCATGTTCTATCATGGAGCAACATCCCAGTAACAAAGCCAAGGAATCTGCACGAACTCTTTGAGCTACACAACTCTGATCATATTGCTTCGGGTAAACGCAAGCTAATCCACCTGGTCTTACTCACACTCTGTTGGCAAATCTGGAAATCCCGAAACGATTGTATCTTCAACAATAAACCCCCATCCTTTCGATTTGCTATCAAAGAAATCAAGTCACTCAGCTACTTATGGCTGTCACAACGATCAAGCAAACTCAGTATCGATTGGCAAAAATGGAGTAGTTTTCGTCTTTAATTTTCCTTTGTATGTTTCCACTTTCACTTTTTATGTAGTCTTTTCCTTTTCTTCTTGTATGTTTTCTAGCTCCTTGCTAGCTCTCATATTAATAAAAGCCTGAATGTTCAAAAAAAAAAAAAAAAAAAAAAACACAAATAAAGTAATTTAAAAAATAAAAAAAAGTCCGTTTGATAACGTCGTTGTTATATATGGAGTACAAGCAATGTTCAATCCAAAGGTAACACACTTGTTATTAATGACATTAATAAATTCTGGTCAACAAGACAATAAAGGAGCGTTGTTGATCTTCCTCCAATGTCTACGAAAAGGTATCCTCATCAATGCTTAAACAATTATACCCACCCAAACTTATCTAAAAGGATAATAACCGCTATTTAAATTTTATTTTATTTTTATTTTAGGTCACTAAAATATAAAAATTTACTTATAGGCTATTCAAGTATGTAATTATATATATATATTGTTGGTAGTGGAGTGAGAAAAAAATAAAAGAAACTTTTGATCTTGGCCACTCAAATTCAACCTCAAATCAATCATAATCGTTTAAATTAAAAGTCAAAGGTCAAAGTCAATGCATCCATAAATAACACCTACATTAAATAAAATTCAAACTAAAAAAAAACCATAATTATTAATACAAAAACTTGAAAAGAAAGTTAAAGAAAAGTCAAAATTATAATTCGTATAGACAAAAGTCAC
>JAOXNX010071553.1:0-10457 GCA_028566075.1 Solidago caesia | reverse complement strand
AAGACAAAAATCGATTTTTGGCTAATGATTCCTTGAAGGTCAAATTTGGTGCTATTAAATCCCCTGTCGACAGTTTTATTCCTGATGAGCGGATGGTTTGGGTGGAAGTCTTTGGGGTGCCTAAAGGGGCATGGCATACTAAGACTTTTGTTAATATTCTCGAACCGTGGGGTAAAGGAATTTTGTTTCATTGTGAATGGATCTCTGCTGTATCAATTGGAAAGGTTTGTCTACTTTCTAAATCTCAAAGTTTCATTTTTGAAGAACTAACGATTTCTTTGGATGATAAGTCGTACAATGTTTGGATAAAAGAATTTGCTTCTTGGGAACCGAATTTGTTGTCACTTAATTATGCTGGGAACGTTAGTGACAAGGATGTTACTAATTCTGATGATACTTATGGATATAGTGAAGATGGAGATGACTCGTCCAGTAAACGTGATTCGATCGATTTCAATCTTTGCAAAGATATATCGAGCAATGAGGAGGTTAATGACCTAGCCGTGGATGTTGGTTCTTGCACTAACAGTCCTTTGGAATTTTGGATGAATTTGATGGTGTGGAATTTCAGGAAAATCAGGAACGAGTTACCAACAACGATTCTGATGATTCGGCTAGATTCTTTGAGTCGGAGCATGGTAAAGATCAGTCTGTGGGTGAGCGTGGTACTGATGCTAACGTCGAATATGCGGATGTTAACAATTCTAGTGTCCCAGAAGTTGCAGAAGAGTTGTCATCTTTTGATAGAAGCAGTGCTAAGGAAGCACGACCAGCATATCATAATTATGGGTTAGATGATCATGATATTTTTCTGCTCAACAGGTTATTACATCAAGATGTCAATCCAGATGTAAATGAGAAGAGTGAAGCACCAAGTGAGTCACCACTAAAGCATGATCTATCTGTCAGTGAAAACTGCTGGAGCTATCTGGGAAGGTCCATGGGTCGTTCTCCCTCGCGCAGTTACAAAAGTGGAAAGATTGTTTCCCTAGCGATTTTCAGATTTGGAGACAATATGGTAGTGTAAAGGAAACCATTCTTCTACTTAGTGCTTTAAAGAGACGAACAAAGGATGTCGGTTAGATCGTTTAGTGTGTGTGGTATGATGCAACGGGTGTTCGGTTTCATGCATGGGAGGCCATTCTTTTTGCGTTACGTTGGGGTCTCCTTTTTGATTGTAGTAGCCGTCGGTATGTTACGGGTTTGTCTTGTATTGTCGAAATTTAGTCTGTTACCTATTTTCTTTTGTTTGTTGGATTGTATCTTGTCTTGCTAGCTTCTTACTAGCAGTTTTAATAATAAAATTTCATTGTCGTTCAAAAAAATAAAATAAATAAATAAACCATATATAATACTAAAAAATAAAAATAAAAACCAAACTAATCATCTTCGTCACTTACCTATACGCCAAGGTATGCGAGCGGGTCGTCAACGGGCTGAAAGTCATGTGGTGTGTTCGACCATAGATGGGGTCAACCAAATCCGCTGCTAGCATGTTGTGGGTTTCTCGGCTTTTGACCGCATGAAGGTTTTGAATTCGAACGTCCATTGGAGTTTGTTGAGTCCAATAAGTCGAGTCTAGAATAAAGTCTTTCGACTTTTAGTCATGACAATAAGCCTTGTCTTATTCCTCCAAAATCATATTATGTAAAATGATACAAGCATATAACACTTCTTGCATTCTCTATTTGTCCCAATATCGTGTCGGATAACTAATAACTTTCCACCGTTTTTTTAGAACATTGAATGCCCTCTCAATGGCCTTTCGTGTCGACTCTTGCTTTTTCTTAAAATGTTTTCTCTTATCATCAACCGGGTCAGTAAAAGTTTTCACAAATGTTGCATATTCCGGATGTATGTCGTCGCCAAATAGTATCCCTTATAGTAAAGGTTTTCGTTTGGATAAAACGAAGCTACAAATAAAAAATAAACATATAACTAAAAAATAACCGTATAATATAATTAAACTTATAACTAAACTTTATACCTGTAGGCGCTAAATCCGATATAATTTTTTCAAGAATAGGGGATGATTCGAACACATTGATGTCGTTGTGCGACCCCTGTTGTCCAAAATATGCATTTCAAATCCATAAATCATACGACGCAACCGCCTGAAGTACCAATGACGGTCTACCTACATGCCGGTTTGTGTGAGTGCCCCGCCATGCCGTGGGACACATATCCTATAGCCAATGCATGCAATCGATACCACCAATCATACCATGAACTTATTCATGCACGTCGTATGTACGTTGAAGATCACTCCAAGTTGGTCTACGTAAGTACGTAGGTCCATACAATTCAATCATACCTAAAACACACACACACACACACACACACACACACACACACACACACATATCTAAAAATAACATATGTCTACAAAATTATAAAATAACATATATATCTAAAAATACTTAAACTAAAATAACAAATAGAATATATATCTAAAATATATATCTAACAAATAAAAAGTATATATATAAAATATATATTACCTTTACAAAAATGTTGAAGTGCCTCCCTTGAAGTTCTTCCCGTCATTTGCAAGTACTCGTCAAGTAAGTCGCTTGCCACTTCGTATGCTAGTTGTCGAATTACGTACGGTCGTACACTTTTGTAGAGTGGTGAAACCTAGCTTCCCGACACTGTTATATCTTTGTTGAAAATATGTATACTCCTTCTCCAAGTCACCGGATATCCTCAAAAACAAACCCTTATGCATACGAAAGCGTCTCCTAAATTGCCTCAGGGTGTATGTCGGTTCGTCCGCAAAGTAGTCACGCAACAACCGCTCTTGTGCCTCTTCCCGGCGACGTACAAGGGTTCCTCGTCATGATGCTCGGCCGCAACTTTCCTCACAAGATTAATGGACAAAGTAACCGCACTCTCGACAGTCTCATCGTACTCGTCCAAGCCCGTATAATCGGAAGATGATGATGATGACGAAGAATCGGAGGGATCCATACAATATTTGTTAAAAAAAAAAAGTTGGTTGTGCAAAAAATGTGTTTTTATAAAATTGAAGAAAGAAAGAGAAGAATGTATGTAGTTAAAAAATGAAAAAAAGTGTGTATATATATAGGTAAATGTAAAAAAAAAAAAAGGGATAATTTTATTTATTTATTTTTTTTAACGTAGACATCAACGGTTGGAAATTTTGAAAAACGCAGAAAGTGAGGCGTTCCAAATGATACACTGACCGGGTCAAACCCCTCCGGAACGCTTCCTGGGGCACTGTAGCCGGTGTTCTCCGGGCGTTCCCCGGCTTTCCCAGCGAAAAGTGTATGGGGAACGCCTTGCTCCTCACTGTCTAAGAGAAGCGGGTTCAATTCTTAAACATGTCCAAATCATATGGGTATT
The DNA here is from genome assembly GCA_028566075.1 of Solidago caesia. Classification (NCBI taxonomy): domain Eukaryota; kingdom Viridiplantae; phylum Streptophyta; class Magnoliopsida; order Asterales; family Asteraceae; genus Solidago; species Solidago caesia. The sequence goes on along the minus strand of JAOXNX010071553.1, from coordinate 7,091 downwards.
GAGTGAATATATTTTACCAGAATCATAACCCTTACGGGGTGGGATAATGAAATCCAATGTGGTTTTGGGAAAATGGTATCATCCTTTACCTTTATTTTTCCTTTAGTAGGTGTAAGTTGAGTTTGGGAATTGAAACCAACACAGTACCTCAACTTGACCCAAAAGGAAAATAAAAGACCCAAATAAATCCAACTAAAAGAATTTAGGTCACGGTTGTCATGCCTATTTTACTCGTATATTTAAAATTGAAAATTGAGAATGGTACAACAACTTTTAATAATCTACCATTTTAATGCATTGTATACTTGTACTGTCTGCTATACAGTTATATCATTTTGTACATTAATAAAAAAGATGGTACCAATATGGGCTCCTTTTGAAATTACATGGAGTACTCACATTTTAATAAAAGATGATAACTTTCAAAAATAAACAAAAATAGTAATATGAATATACAAAGTATTTGAAAAAACAAATACCAACCATCAATAGATAGATTGTTACTTAAAGGACTTGAGACTTTTAGATCTTGGTTCAAATCTTGGTGTGAGCAAAAATGCTCAGTTGGATATATGAATGGACAATACCGTTGAACTCAAATTTACCGTTAAAATTTTTTTGTAAAATCAAATGACATATATATAGTAATTTAGTTTTAGAAAACTCAACCTTTCAAGAAAATTAAAAAAGTTTAAAATAATGCCATCTTGTTGTGAATCGGACCTTAACGATGATTTTAGAAAGTTATAATTTTAAGAAAAAATAGCAAAAGCAATTATTCATCTCTAATCTTTAATTAATTTATATATAACAAAATAATATACTTAATTCTAAAATAAAAATGTATGGATCATTGATTAAATTTCATCCTTAATTTTTTTAGATCATTTAGATGACATCATCATTGACTAAAGTATTGATCAATAACACTTTTGGTCTTCCTAATATTAAATTACATGATTTTCAAATTTTATACATAAATAGATATGAGTAAGTGTATATTATTAATGTAATTTAATTAAATTTAATAAATGACCAAACTCATATCACTCATTTAATGTCTATCTACTTTAACGTGAAATCTATTTGAAATTAGTATTTAATAAAATAAAAAAACATAGCAAAATTAATAATTAGTTTTTTATGTCCATATACAAACTAATAACCACTTATTAACCAATCAAATCTCTTTATTTTTCCAAATTAAACTTTGTTTATGTCATCTTTATATATAAAAATTAAAACTTAATCACAATTAATTAAATTTTTCAATAAAATAAGAGCTAAATATTTAATTATTTGTATATTACACTTTTTTGAATTTCATCACTAATTTACACTTTTTAGCTCGGAAATATCATTATTTATAAAACTAATTTAAAACATTATATAGTTATTTTAACTTAACGTATATATATACGAGACTAAAAATTAAAAAGTCTAATCAATAAATTAAATAAATAATGATATAAACAATAGTTTTAATACTTTAACATATAGTGATTTAACATGTAATATAATAGGGCCCATCTAATCTATATGAAGTTTATAACGAAATATCAACTTTTATAATATTTTTAAAATGCACTGTTTTGTGTCGTGTCTGCCTATATATACACACGGATATAAAATCTAGGGCTGTCAATACTTGACCCGACCTGAAACCGACCCGAAAAAAAGCGGGTTAGGGTTGTGAAATCTCGACCCGCCAACCCACTAACCTGATTTTTTTTGGGTTGGGTTCGGGTTGACCCTTTGGGTTAACAGGTCGACCCGCCAACCCGATAACATTTTAAGTTTATATAATTTTTTTAACAGGTCGACCCACCAACCCATTTGACCTGCCAACTCGTCAACCCACGACCCATTTGACCTGAAATGCACCCACCAACCCACAACCCATATGACCTATTTGACCTGAAATCAACCCGCCAACCCAATTTTTTACAGGTTGGTGGGTTGGGTTCTGGTTGACAAGTCGTGGGTCAGGATTGAAATTTCTGACCTGAAATTTTTAGTGGGTCGGGTTAGGGTCAGAGATTTTCGACCCGTCAACCCGCCAACCCGGACCCGCCAACCCGAACCTATTGATAGCCCTAACTGAACCTACTAGATGTAGACGTAGTACCCGTGTAAAATACGGATCGTCGATATGTCATTTATTTCTATAAGTCGTATCGAATATGTTTAAAAGCATTAAAGAATAATATTGTATATACATTACATCATAATTTTTTCATGATTGGAGCAAGAAGCCAACACATTTAATCTCATCATTAATTCAAACAATGATTCACGATAATGGGTGGAAGATACATTACTAACAAAAGAAAGTAGTCAAACATGAAAGTTAATTAATATATCCAAGTGCTAACATTATTAACATCAAGAATTTGGTCAAGGCGCTACTTCAAAAGAGGCATCCGAGTTTCAAAACAAGGCAAAACATGGTCACTGAAGTAGAATCTTTCCTGCAAAGATACAAAAAGTGACGGGACATTAATGATCTTTACATGTATTTAAAAGAGGAAGCAATTACTCGAGAGAATGATATGAAAATACAAAATAACAAAAAAGAAGGTCCATATTTTTAAAAACTTTAGCATAAGGAGTGTTTATTGATTAACTTCTTACGACAACTTAAGGTGCAGCCAAACACCATATCCCATAGTTAAATTTAATTATTTAATATCACATAGTCACTTTCAAAAAGCACATCCCAACTTGAATTAAGCATTTAAGCAACATGAGCATTTAAGGAAGATAGAAAGTTGAAGCATTTTCGCTTAAGACACCAACCTGCAAAGCATGTATGTCATAAATAACTAAGCTTGTAGGGCCACCTCTCCATAGTAAATGCAGTAGCTACATCTCCTTCTTTTTCCATTCTTTCAAAAGAACCGGTTGGAAAGAAAGGTAACACCAATGTGAATTTACAAATGGTAAACATCAGCATCCAAAATCAAAGCCCATCAAGTTATCTAAGCAAGACTAAAAATTACAAATGGTAAACATTAGCATCCAAAAAAAAGTTAAATTTAAAATTATAAATGTATTAAGACTATCAAAGTAAAGAACCTACCTTTCTCCAACACATATGTAAGAATAATGAATGGCACTTCCGGCTGAAGAGCAACGACTTGTTGAAAGCATTGGATGGGCTGTTGTCATGGTCTTGTTGACTGCATAGTCAAAACTCACATCCACTCCACCTCTCATGGCTTTTTGTATTATTTCCACTTCCCCATCCGCATCCTAAGTTAAATACTAAAAGTAATTAGACAAACATACTACTAATCGATAACTAACACTCACTTACCAACTACATTCATGTCATATTCAAAGGACTAAAGAAACCTAAATGTTAATGGAGACTTTGATGATCTCATCTGCACCGAGCTTGAAACATAAATCTGCTAGATGCACAACTTGTTACAAAGAAATAGTCCCACGACAGTATGCTTATTGTCCAACCACGTTAATGGTTCACACATGGCGCCTTCTTATAAACTATTATTTTTTGTTCGGATTACTGGATTAGGCCGAGTTATGCATAATCTAGCATAACAGATATCATTGAGAATAAATGTTACCAGCAATTGCTAACATAGTCACGTCATAATCTAAAAGCTTTGTTACAAAATCCTATATTGTAAATACATTAAAACCACCAAGTATGTTAAGCAGCATGTAAGATAAATAAAATAAAATAATAAAGTTCACATATTCTATTTGGAAAATGCAACGAACAACCTCAAAATGTTAGTTTGATCTATCCTTAGAACTTGATCCCGGTGACTAAAGATCTTAAATTAGTAAAGAACAGGTAAATGGTTTATTAAGAGAGACATTTAGTCGATATTTTTGCTATTATTAGCTACATAAACACATAATTAAGACAATATGTTATCATGAAAGGGTCAAATTGTACCTCATCAAGCATTATATAAGGTTTAGATATTGGGCAGCCTGCAAACTAACTTGCAATTCAACACAAGCTGAGTCAGCTTGGAGGCGGATCAACTTGACTGAAGGATCAGCTTAGAGACGATTCAACTTCGAAGAATCAGCTTGGAGTTGGGTCAGGTTGAATGAAAGATCAGCTTGAAGACGAGTCATCTTGAATGAAGAATCAACTTGAAGTTTTTACATCATATTGGAATTAATTCAGCTTGGAGTTGGGTCAACTTAGGGTTGAATCAGATTAGGATTGTATTTTCATTGGACGACCATTTCTAGAAATAACATAGAAACATAAAAAACTATGTAATAGATACGAAATAAGGCCAATATGGAGAAAAAAAAGATTAGCACAAAAAAAAAATGCAGAACTAAACGACTTGTTTTGATTTTAGAGATTTATACCTTGTTGAAAATTATTACGAAAATGTTGACATTAATAGCTCCTTAACTCTTCTCCATAGACATCAGTTGCATGAAACAAACACCAAAATTTAAAGCTTTTAGCACTTTGAACTCTATCAAATTTAGCACCCAAACTTGATACGTTTGTAAGTTCAAAACTCTTATTCCATCCAAAAGTGCTCCCAAAGCTCTTATTCAAGCATAGACAATATGTACTGAAATCTTTCAAAAATTGCTTCTTTTGGGTCAACCCAGCCCTACCCAACCACTTTCAACCGTTATAGAAAAGTACACGCAATAAGTTAAAAGTGGATTTAAGAATAAACACACATACACAAATTTTTAAATAATATTAAACCCGAACAGGTTATAAGAAACAAAGCGACACAAACCCGAATGAAAGTATGGATTTTGCAACATCATTCCACATTATTAAATCATTCACCAGTAAACCAATTCGATCAAAACTCTGTCTAAACATACCTTTCATCCTCGTTTCCTTCTGTAAATCACAACACATTAAAGATTCAAAATAAACAACAAACTAAAGGAATGCAAAATCAAAATCGAAAAAAGATTCAATCTTTCATACTTACAAGAACTCAACTTATCCTTTTTAAATTCAAGCTTTTTATCAAATAAATACATGAAATTAGAAAAACACTAAAACCATATACCTTGAGTGCACCAAATTAGATGTAAAAAAAAAAGGTTATAAAAATACTAAATTAGAAGAACATGAAATTAGATGAGGTTTCTACTTGTAGAAACGTTATAAAAGTATGTTTTATTACACCACTCAAGCTAAATGTAAAAAAAAAAAATACTTACAACATTAAAACATATACCTTGAGGGCACCAAAAACACGATTGCCGGTGGTTGTGCAGATGGCCTGTCACAAATAGGATTGTTAAATTATTTAGCTTTCTTTATATTGAGTGGTTTTTATGTAATTTCTTTGATAGATTTGCACAACAGCTGATGCAAAACATTTTTGTGAATGTTCTTCTACTTGCAATTCTACGATAAGTACCTAGCAAAGTTTCTACAGAAAGCAGTTGATGCAAGGGGACACTGATTTTGGTGAAGGCCACCTGATCATGCTGATTCTTATAACTCCCTAGCCTCAAGATACCTAGTTCTTTTGTAATGGTGGTTACCTGATTTTAGCGATCAGAAGGTAATGCCTCAAGATACAAAGTTACACCTCATCTGATCCATGGCTAGCTCTGGGCAGGCGCATACACATGAACCCACTTTGAGTCGGATTCGAGCTCCAGTAAACATCGAGAATTTCCCTGTATATACAATAAACTGAATAAAAACAAAAGAAAGTAGAAAAAAGAAAACGAAATTTCTATCATTAAAACATTAAACATTAAGCTGGGGAAGAAGCTCCCTTTTATATCATCATTTTTGTTGACAAAAATCGATTTCCTCTTAAAAAATTTGATCATTTTTTTTTTACAGTCATCTCCATTCCTTTCTTTAAAGCGACATCATTTGCTTCAAAGGCTACCCGTGTATAAGTAAAGAGTGTTGTGGCAAAATCACTTTTTCTAACCTTTTCAAACAAAAGCCAACAACCAAAATGCAATGTGGGTTATCAAGATCCAAATATACATTAAAGCATTTTATCAAACGACCAATATGCACTTAAATATGGAACTTCTAAATAGGATACCCAAATCAAACTTACAAAATTCTTTTAAAAAACAACAAATAAAAGTTGATAAACCGTTTGATGCCAACCTTGAAATGTCAAATAATATCATCACAAACAATTACAGTTACAATATATGTATCATATATTAAAACCTCTTTTTTATTTTTAATTAAAAAACTTTTTTCTTTTTCATATGGGCATCTTTTTATAACAATTAGTATGCAATAACAACTTTACATATATTTTTAAACACATCAAACATACAATCTTCAAACAAAAAGATGTGCCTGGAATTAAAAACCCACATTGATTTCACCACAAATAACCTAATTCCACCAAAATGTTTTTAAAATTTTGTTGTAAAAAACAAACAATAATATGACGTTAATTAAAGATGTTGAGTAGTGCTTTTACATTTCACAGACTCATGCCTCATCATCATCATCTCATTGTATTTCCCATTTCACTTGTACCTTTTTTAACAACGTTCAGATTTTGAAAATAGAAAATAAGATAGACACACACCTAATCGACTAAGATTAAGGAAGAAACTTACTATCTATTTAAGAAAAAGAAAGAAAATCAAATGTAATACTAATATAAGTTTTCTATGCATATCGTAAATCCCACCAAAAGGTAGAGAAAAAAAATCAATTAATGTTTATATAAAAACCTAAAAACTATAGATTGAAATAGTGTAAATTAAAAAACATACCTAAAATATTCACCAACCCAGTTTTTCTTCATGCTAAGATATCTACAAAAAAAAATAGCTAATACCATCAAACCTACAAAAATAAAAAAAATAAAAAAAATTCAATTTTTGAAACTTACCTGGTGGTGATGAAGGTTTGCTGTTTAAGATATACAAAAAGCTTAGTATGATGATACATAAAAATGTTATAGATATAGATGTATGTATATATTGGTATCGATATATATGTATATATTGGTATCGATATATATATATATATATATATATATATATATATATATATAGTGTTTAGTTATTGTAAAAAAAGTATTAAAGTAAAACAAATAAGATAAGATCTAGACCAT
>JAOXNX010071528.1:0-10459 GCA_028566075.1 Solidago caesia | reverse complement strand
GATTGTTGTTGCCTTTAAACCAAGAGAGGATACCCATTTGGATTTTGAGTAATGACTATGGGTTTGGGAGTGATAAAAGTAGATATTGAGACATTTACATATTTTACGTTTTATGTAGAGTTAATTACATGATGGCCCTCTAGCTATTGAAAATATTAATTAAGAGATACCTTTTATACTCTACTTAGGGCTGTCAATAAACCCGTCAACCCGAAACCCGATCCGAAACCCGACCCGAAAAAAACAGGTTCGGGTTGGCTATTTTCGACCCGTCAACCCGTCAACCTGAATTTTTTCAGGTCGGGTCCGGGTTGGGTTGTTGGGTTGTCAGGTCAACCCGCCAACCCGAATTTGATCAATCTCTGACCACCATCAACATTATCACATACTGATTGTACAACTTCTAAAAGTTTTTCTACCAATTTATCACGATGTTGATCACCCTTCCTTGGATGAAAATCAAAAGATTCTTTCAATCTTCTTAAAATAATAATAATAATGAATCTTTACAGATGGTGGGTGATTGAAGGGAAATTTCCGGTTGTGTTCCGTAGACAATCACCCCACCGGAATGATGTTTAAAGATAAGAGATTGAATGTGAGAGAGAGAAGAGAGAGAGAGAGAGAGAGAGATTATTGGGGATGTATGTCAGTATGTGGAGAAATTTTTTGTTGTTGTTGTTGTTGTTGTTGTTGTACTGTGTTTTTTTTTGTTTGAAAGATTGTCATAATTGATGTCTTTGAAAAAGAAAGGGACACCCACGTGACTTGTAGTAATACTACAGCTGTATTAATTGAAAACATAATGAATTTTTTTTTTAAATTTATATTTAGTGTCACGCTGTCACATACTACTCACATTAATCGGGTCAACCCGTTAACCCGTCAACCCGATACGGGTCGGGTCAGGGTTGAGATTTCTGACCTGAAACTTTTAATGGGTCGGGTTAGGGTCAGAGTTTTCCAACCCGTCAACCCGACACAGACCCGGGTCGACCCGATTGACAGCCCTAACTCTACTCCCTTAACTCCCTTCGTCTAAAAGTAAATATTCATGTTTTCTTTTTTTCGAATGTCTCAAAATAAGTATGTATTTTCAAAAATAAAATGCCAATTTTACTATTTTGTGCTTAATTCAAATTTTGAACAAACTAGACCGTGCACAAAATAAGGTCAGTATAATAATCTTATCGTTCCATTGTGTAATAATTAAAAATCTCCTTAAACTTTGTGTATTTTTCAAGTAGACATTTATTTTTGAGGCGGATGGAAATAAATTTTATTCCGTATTTATTGATTAAGAAAATATGATTTGTAGATAGTTCTCGGAAATAGAAAGAAAAATTATGCAAACACCTTGATAACAAATATTTAAAGAACCTTTGTGTGTGATAAGAAGGACGGACTATGGAATGAAGGAGAATACACCACACCATCACATTTCTACGCATGTAAACCATAGCTTTCATTAATTTCAACTTGTGATGTTTATTATTTATCTATACTCCTTAATAAAAGGCGAAACCCCCCCCCCCCCCACTTTTTCTTCTTCTTTTTATCAAAAAAACCTACTGAACCACCCTTATCATTTATTAACTAATTTAAATATCTTCATCTAATATACCTATAATACTCTTAATGAAATTATTTACAACATACATCCCTTAACCTTTAAAATAACTACACTACCCCCTTTTACATCAATTATTTTTACAATAACCACATTGCTACCGCCATCACCGTTGCCGCCGCCGTCTCCGCCACCACAGTCGCCGCCACCACCTGTTGCCGCCGCCACCACCCGCCCCCACCATCTGTCGCCGCCACCACTACCCGCCACCGATGCCACCACACTGCCGCATCGCACGAGCATGTATTTAGTCGACTAGTAATATGGTTGTAGTATTTTCATCCGACACACACACATTCAAAACCCACACTTAACTTTAACTTTAAGATAAAAATATTAAATTCTAAACTAATGTTAAATTCTTAAAACTAATGATAATACAAATAATAAGGATTAAATAAAATGATATTAATAGTATACTACCTAAAAACTAAAGCTAATACAATACAAACCCTAACTTACAAAATAAATAAATCAAATAATCTGTTGGCTAAAAATAAAAACATTCAAAGACCAGCATTGGGAACACGAACCTTACACATCTGATACATATGCATAGTCTGATACATATGCATAGAGCGGTGTTACCGACAAAGGCTTTTAATGAAATGGCAAAATATGACGTTAAAAACATCTAATATACTTGTTTTACAAACTTAGGAGATGAACCCGGTATCATCTATTTTAATAAGGGGATATCATTCATACTGTAACATTACGCAACCTTAGTTACTGCATCTCTCACATACCGGGGATTCAATATGTACATTTAATAAACTTCAGGGGCAAAATGAAAACTTTTTTCTTAACAAATCTACATTACGGATCATTTTTTTTTTAATAAAGCTACCATATACATGTATCATCCACTTGTATAGTCTGTATGAAACATTCGTGCAATGTGATAATTTAATCGAAAACAATGGTCCCGATATTAATTAAAAAAAAAATACCCTTAGGGGCTGTTTGTTTTTTCTTCAAACATCTGCAAGGGGTATGTATGCAGGCGCGCAGACATAACCCTCGAAGACAGTTTTTTTTTTTTTTTTTTTAAAAGAAAATCTACAAAATGCTTATATCCTCTTAAAAAAAAAACATTCACCGAACAACTTCACACATCTGCACAAAATGGAAACCTAATAAAAAACACTATACGCTCCTTCTCACAGCTTCCCCTTCTCATCTCCACCTAGTTCCACGCCACCAGCCGCCAGCCACCTCCTTCTCCGGCCATCCTTCGCTGACCTACCTCTATCTGCTTCGCCGGAAAACACAGGTATTTTATTTTTTTTTTTGCTTTCTTCGCCCACCACACCCCTCACCGGCCACATCTTCTGGGTATTGTTCAAATAGATAGGAGAAGAGTCCTAGAACTGATTAAAGAAGTTGATTTGATCATAATCTTCATTGTAATCATCGTCACTGTTTCTATTTTTGATGATTTTGATGATGTGGGTATTGATGTTTATCTATGGTGTAAGCTGTGTAATGAGATTTAAGGATTGTTTTTATGTTGGATTCATGATGATGATGATGATGATGGTGTGACAAAGCTAAAGCTTGAGTGCAATAGTGTGAAATTCAGAAACAGGGGATTCGATTTGGGTTATTGGGTGTGAATTGTTATATAACATTTTATTTATTTATTCATTTATTTATTTATTATGAGGATATTAATACTGTCCATATATTTAGATTAATTAGATATAAGTTTAGGCTTTTCAAAAAGAAAAAATAAAATCTAATTATATTTATGCAGACATGATCCAGTTTATAAAACAAACGGTATTAAATTTTCAGCTTACAGATCTTCAGACCACATCTTCAGTTGCAGACATAAAATCAGATGAAATCAGATTGCAGACAATTTTTGTCTTCAAAAACAAACAGCACCTTACATAACGTTAAAATTACATCAATTCTCCTACTTAATATCTCTATACTTCGTTCTAATTCGAAACCATAAGAAACTCGAGGTTTTAATATTGTACAAAATGACTTCAACCTTACTCTTGCTTCTCAAAAATCTCGCCTCGTTCCTAGCCTACCAAATGCTCCAGCAAGCCACCATAACTAAGCCTTTATAAATTTCCTTTTTCCTACCTCCTAACCCCATGTGCTCATGCATACGGATTAAATCCTTAACTCCAAAAGCAAAAATAGGACCAGTTCTACACCACCTACTAATTCCATTCCATACCCCATCCGTCATAATACAACCTCACAGCAAGTGCTCTATAGATTCATCCCCAAAATCACACAACACACACCTCGGATCACCCATAAAGCTGTTCCGACCCTTAAGCGCCATAGTTGTTGGGACCCTATCCAAAGCAGCCCGCAAAATGAAGATGTTGACCTTTTTCGGAATCCACTTCACCCATTCGAGCACAAAACAATTACTGAAGTCAATATTGTTGCGCAGGAACTCCTTAACCGAGCTCACATAAAACACCTTGTGATTACCCCCATTCCATACTCATTTATCCACCTCGATAGACAACCCAATGCTTTCCAACATCCTTTCCATCTTTCCTTTTTCTTTCAGTTCATCCACCAAGGCCGGTTGTCTGATCCACTCCCGCCTCATTGGACTGATTCTTAAGTGTTTTTTCTCTTTTTATTTGTCATTCTCTTTTCATATGCCGTTCTCTTTTAAAATATATTCACATAAGCATATAAAGTGTATGTAAAAATTAGAAATTATTATCAAAAATATCTAATTCCATATTTTTCCAGCAAAGTGTAAAGAATATATAAAATTCATCTGACTCCCATAAATACATGTCCTTGAAATTTGCACATACTTGGTAAATAAAAAATATTTAAAAAGTTCCATTTTATATGTTATTTAAATATTCTTCATCATCTTTACTACTTTATAAAAATTATAGCCCCTTTATTTTTAGAAATGTTGAATATTTCTACATGTGATATGATACGAATACCCCTATCTTTTTTTCTAAATTGCCCCCTCCTTTATTCATTAATTTAAACATTTTCACTTAATATACCTAAAATACCTTTAATGAAATAATTTACGACATCTATCCTTCAACTCTTAAAATAACTACACCACCCCAGTTTACGTCAATTAAATTTACATCAATAGCTTACACTACTTGCCATCACCACCACCGTCGCCGCCGCATTGCGCGGGTACCATGCTAGTTCAAACATAAAAATCTTAATCTATGTATTGTTATTTAAATATTCCTCGTCATAACAAGTCCATGCAACTCTTTTAAGACAATGGACTTGAACTCAAGACCTTATTATCTTGCAAAAGTTCATTCAATAGACCTATATATATATATATAAATATTTGAATAGCAATTTAAACCAGCAAGGTTGGATAAAGTGGTTCACACCTTGCATCTGGAGATAGAGGTCAAGGGTTCTATCCTCATATCTTGCAAGGCCGGGGGTCCCTTTGTATCCTAAATAGAACTTGGAAGTAGCCTCTCTACCTTTGGTAGGGGTAAGGTTGTCTACATCTCAACCTTCCCCATACACCGTCGTTATATTGAGACCCAAAACTCGTGGAAGACGGCATTGGATGTTACTTACTTTTACTTATATTTGAACACCAGTTTATTAATATAAACGACTAATGAGTTGTAGACCTATATATTTTGTAGAAGCAGATACCATTTGAGTTACGTTTAATTGATAATAACCTGTTTTGAACAAGAGGAGCTTATATTTATATTTTTAAAATGCAAATTAATTATTATTTATTGTATTATAAAAATCTAACCATCAAAATCTATGATTATTGAGGTTTTTGCCTCATCGATTTCACATGCGTTAAGGTTATCATAGGATTTTATTCAGATATCGGAAAGAGAAATTATTGGTCTCCTTATTTTGATTTTGCGTTTTGTTTACTCCAAGTTTTCAAGGTGTCAGTTAAGTGGTTTTTTTTTTTTTTTTTCCCCTTGCTAATAGTGACCATGGTAAATACCCGACGTATATCTTTTTAACTTAATTTTTATATTTACCTTTATTTTTATAAGTCATATTTTTAAGCTTCGGTTATCTTGAAGACTAGGATCCTACTTTGTATCATTTGTTTATATGCAAGATTGGAATTATATGATTTCATCGAGATTGAAAGGTCATACATAGAAGTTGGCGGATCCAAGACCGAACATCACCATATTGGCATATTTATTAAACATTTAATTTTGATCCGGTTCATTTTTCTCTCGGTTTGGTGCATTTTAGAAAAAAAAAAAAAAAAATTGACAAAATTTACACTACGTGAAAAAACATCACATGGTTTACGAACACCCCCTGAACCCACCCCTGACGTTCTAATCCATTGTATGTTTTTTGTAATTCAAATAAATTAATTACTAATTCGGAGATAACTAACAATTATCAACTAACATTTGTCATTTAAAAATAATAATAATAATAATAATAATGATAATAATAATAATAATAATAGCCTTGTTACAAAGTTATGAAATATTTATGGCTTAAGTATTATAACAGCATCGTAATCCAAAAATATCGATTTAAGTTGTTAACTTTGATTTGAACGATTTAAATTATCAGTTATTCGGCCATTAAAGGTTAAAAAATTGGCAAACTTTATTTGTGCATGTCTATTAACCGGCTATAGTTCACTAGCATTTTTTGAAACGAAGTTAGCTCGTTGATGAATTTCTTATTCATTATTTCAACTTAGCAAGAACATATCGAAAATGAGATATTCTATATAGATCATATGTTTCCAAAACTCCTATATATGCATGAATCATGATCGACACGGCTTAATCGATCAAAACTGTAAACTATTAACATCTTAAGACGAAAATCTATTTTTGAACAACCTTCATATATCTATTAAACCGATAATTTTAATTTATAGATATTTTATTATTTTATTTTTGAAAGTGTTAGAAAGTTATTTTGAAAGCTATCTTACATTATATTGTGAGAATCTTCTTTCTTATTAAAAGAAAATCCCAAAAATTTAAATCATTTAAAAATTTTGCCACGTGACAACCTCACCTTTTTTCATCTTTTTAATTTTAACAAAAATTAAAAAAAAAAAAGGTTTTCTCATTTTCTCACTTTGAGATAAATCTCAAACTATGATTATTTGAGATTCCAATTGCAATTTCCTATATAAAATGAAAGGGATTTTTCTTCATGTTCAGCTTGAGATTGATATTTTTAATTCAACTATCCCAAATTAAAAACTTACTTTTCATCAATCGATTTTTATTTTAATTTTAACTTTTTAAGTTATAATCATAAAAATAAGTATAGATGGTGATTTATGGGCTGATCATCTTTTTATAACATCCATATGTTAGTCCCACCGATTATCTTCTGGTAATTTTCTTTTCTTTTCTTTAATTTTGAAATTATTTACTTATTTTTAATTTAAAAATCATTGCTTTTACATTTTTATTTTATGGGTATTTTTCTTTGTAGTTATAAAATTTGTTAGCAATTTTTATGTATATCTTATGGGGTTTTAATTTTAATTAAAAAAATCATTGCTTTATATATATATAATTTATGGCGTTTTCAGTTTAAGACGAGATTGGGGTTTATTGTGGTTGTCGTGGTTTTGTTGGAAGAGATATTTGGGTTGCCTCGGAATCTGGGATTGAAGACATGGAGGTTTCAGGTTAAAAGTTTTCTGCCATTTTTTTTCTTTTCCTTCCAGATTTATACCTAATTTATGGATAGCCTTGAAGGTAAGTTGTTTATTTGATCAATTTCTATTTGATCAATTTGCATGTTCCTTTATTCGATGATTTTTTTTTGTTTGTTATTTAACCACTACATAGTTAGTTAGGTAGAATTTATAGTTATAATATGCTAATATTTGGATATACAGTTACTAAGAATTCATAATTGCTGATATTTGTAGATATTAGGGAATCATTTTTGTGAACTACTCGATTTTACTTTGGGTCATACAAATAAATTACTAATCGGTGTTGTGAGGAAAAATAAATTACTACTTTTGTCTTTTCAACGGCAGAAATATTATATATAAAAATGCCGGCTAGCAAGGCGCTAGAGGCATGAAGTTACAAACAAAAATAGAAATATAACTTGCACATATTTTATATTCTTCCCAAGTCTTTAACTGATACGTCTACTAAATGGGTGAAAAAAACTCATGCCAATTACAGATACGCTAAGACATGAGAAAAACCCCCACCGATAATGGCCAAGCCACCGATTTTTACTACGTGATGTTTTTGAAGTAGACCCAAACAAGCCCTGAATACACGCTATCAAAAAATAAAAAAGATAAAGACCATGTGATGGAGCTTTGGGAACCACACGGAAGAGGGAAAAAAAAACTACCAATCTTTTAGTCTTTTACAAAGTAAACTTCATATGCATCTTCCAACATGACAGCCCAATCGAAACATACAAAAGCACCCAACTGATCCAATTACTCCATCTGCAGGACTGCATGCAACAATAAAGACCACCAGCACAATACAAAAATCAGCGAACCCCATGCTGGAAATGCACCGAAGAACTGCAACAAAAAAATTAACCTGCCCGTAACGGATTCTTAATCCACTCTTCCTAGCGAATAGTGTTTTTCTTTTTTTACTCGGGTTAAAAATAATATCATTTCGAAAATTCTAAATCCCCTATCAAACCGCATAAATGATGATATTAATAACTTCCTTCTTCTATGCTTTTTAATATATATTTATACTTTATTAGAACGGAAAAATAAAAAGATTATGCTTCATTTTCTTTTCTTTTTCTTTTTTTTAATATTTAACATAATGTCAAGATATAAAATAACTTTAGAATCTAATTAATATTTTTAGCATATTTCAACGGCTAAATTATCACAGATTGATAAGAATATGAAGCGTTATACCAATACTTGGCGGAACTACATTAAAGGTAGGGGTCTGATGTATATATGTAATGTAATTTTTTTGAAAAACATTTGTATTTTTTGTTAGTACTGCTGGTAAAGAAAAAGTGGGATGCGAGTTAACGTTGCTAACTCTAAATTTTGAAAGATTTTTTAGCAATTGAACTTATAAAGTTATATTTGTGTAACTAAATGGAAAATTAAAACTATAAAAAGTGCCAAAAACTCATAAAAAAATTTGCTACAAATAGACAAAAATCTTTAAAAACCGTTAAAATCGTAAAAATCTAGTCCTTATCGTTAATTTACGCAGATATAAGGTTAGTGTTAAAAAATTTGTGACACATGTTATTTTCAATCTTGGTTCTATCATTGTCAATACTATGAAACATCAAAACCTTCTTGTTCTAAATACTGAGATAGACAATGAGTTGGAATTAGACT
The DNA here is from genome assembly GCA_028566075.1 of Solidago caesia. NCBI lineage: Eukaryota > Viridiplantae > Streptophyta > Magnoliopsida > Asterales > Asteraceae > Solidago > Solidago caesia. The sequence continues at coordinate 1,502 of JAOXNX010071528.1, read as the reverse complement.
AGATCAATACAAACGCCATGAAATGCAACGTAACTATTAGAGCTTGATTTGAAAAATGACTTTCATAAGCATAGCTCTTTAAGTATTAGTGATTATGTTTTAAACATAACTAAAATCATACCCACGTAATACGTAAGACGGTAAAAAGATGTTGTGTTTGTTACTTGTTAGCACAATATTTAAATATAGACATAGTTATGTATAATATATATTATAATTTTTTAATATTGATCATTTAGTTGAAATAATATGAAAATAGTTAAATAGAGGGGTAAATGAGTTATTTTATTGTTTTTATCTAACATTAAAACTATATAAACCCTAGGGTCGCATTTGGTTCACAAATTCTGATGGAATTGGAATAGAATTCCATTCCGTAGTGTGCTTGGTTGTCAAAACATGAAGGAATATCATTCCGTTGGAATGTCAACATTCCATCATTCGAAGGAATCTCCATTCCTTAGGAGGATTAGATGGATTTCAATTCATTCATACTCTTGAATTTCAAAAAAACAAAAAACATTCCATCAAATTTCATTCTTTCAAATTCTAATTCCTTTGACAGATTCCATTCCTTGCCAAAACATTCTGTGAACCAAACGCGACGAAAAAAAAAAAAAAAACCAAAACTTAAGCATTGGGCCTTATTTTGGGCTTTTCTTTTCTTAGTATTTCAGAAAGAAAATGCGATCTGGTCTTGTTTTAGCAAAGTGTTTAGGGATTTGTAAATTGAAACAAGTGTTTTGTAATCAAGTTTAGTTGAAATGAGATTGGGCCTTGGTCAAGCAAACATCAGCTTTAACTTTGTTAAACAAAGGTATCACTTCAGAATTTGGACGTTGAGCAAGAATAATGGCTCTTATTCATACCAATTTATTTTATTAGGGATACCAATTTATTAGAATTTTTGTTTATCTGCCAATGGACTCATACACTGATTGATACAACCCCCCAAACCCTAACAGAGCCCCCTTTCTCTGCATATTCCTCCGCCCCTTTCTCTTCCAACGGCCACCGCCCCTTCTCTCATCACAACCGCCTCAACCAAGGCCCCCAAGCATCGTCACCGGTGGTCAGAAGTAGTTCTCGAATCGAGAAGCTCGAGAAAGAGAAATTGGAGAAAAAGCGCAAACATAAGGAGGAAGAGGCTCTTCTAAAGAGGTTAAGCTGACTAAGAAGAAGAAAAAGATGGAGAAAAGAGTGTCGCCGTCGCCGTCGGCTGTGGTGGCGGTCGGAAGTGCCGGAGGTGGCAACCGTGGTGGCGGCCGGAAGTTGCCGGAGGTGGCAGCCGTGGTGGTTAACTACCTGTAATATAATTTACTATCCCAATTAAGTTACTCTCTTTCTAATCAAAATTATTTTTTCAAAAATTTGACTAAAACATGTTGGAAAAGAAAAGCTTCAAAAAAATGACCATTTTTGATGGAAGGTTGGCTGTTTGTTTGTGTATAATGAAAGGCTATTTAGTTCATATGGTTTATTATCTAATGGAGTTGGTTTGA
>JAOXNX010071182.1:0-10487 GCA_028566075.1 Solidago caesia | reverse complement strand
GTCCTCAAAGTCGCACAGTCCTCGACTCGATCACACATTAACAATCAATCTATAACGTTCATCAATCAATCAATAAGCACTCGCTCAAATTCTAATAATTTAATTTAAACTAGTGTCCTTAGAAATGCCATTGAACTCGCGTAAAACCTTTGTTCCGTACATTTAAGGTTTATCAGGAAAGTCTTTAAAATCTCATAATGTGTCGCTTTTAAACCTTAAGTCATTTTATTAAGTCCGTTAAGTCACGTTTTAACTTTTCAAATCGTTTTGTCCAAAGTTAAGTCGTTTAGTCATTCGGAAGCGATTTAAATCTATAAGGAACGAACAACGGACACCCTAAAACACGTGAAAAGCCAACATACAGTTTAAAGACGCGTTGGCCAACAAACATTTGACCAACAAGCATTTGCAAAGACTGCTACAGTAACAAGCACTTGGCTGCTACGGTAACAAGCACTTGGATGCAACGGTAAACGAGCACTTAGATTGCTACAGTAACGAGCACTTGGATTGCTACAGTAAACGAGCACTTGGATTGCTACAGTAAACAAGCACTTGGATTATTACTGCGCGCGCACTTGGAAAAATAATTCACGTTTTTAGGTTTAAAACTTAAGAAAACAACTCGATTCTTGAAAAAACTTGAAGTACATTGATAGTATAACATGTAAGGAACATCATGGGACGAATTAGACTGGAAAACGAAGTCGTTTGAGGCACGAAAAGTCGAAAACGCACTTGGATACACAGCTGGACGCACTTGGCTGTTCTTGGGCTGTTCTTGGCCGAAAACTTCACAAAACGACTCGTTTATAGGTTAGAAATACCCAAGTGGTAGGTAAACACGTTCCCTAGAGTTTTGATGCGAAAAACGACCCGAAACACTTGATTTTCGAGCTCAAAACGGCTGTCCAAAATGACTTACGGGTTTAGAACTTTTCCAACAAGTTTTTGCAAAATCAAAGGCATTTCTAGGAGGAATCGAGTGATTGAAAACATAAAAAACTTAAATAACGACTTACCAACGAGATTTGATCAAAAACTTGAGAGAAATTTCTAGTGAGAGAAGCTAGAGAGAGAGTGGTGATCTTGAAAATGAAAGAAAGAAGGAAAGGAAAGTGGTTTTTATACCACTTGAACACTCTCGCGAGTAAAGCCGGTTTCTCTCGAAAAACGATTTGTTTTATAAAATCCTTCGACTCATGACTCATAAAAACTTTTAGTCGACACCAAAGATTATATTTTTCAATTATCTTTGCAATGACTATACACTTGACTATTTGACATTCATAAAATAAAATAAATACATTTTATCTCAAAATAAATATTTTAATCTGGCATTTCCGATGGACAACTAGTATTCTCTTTTACGAACTCGCACTTGAACTCTCATGATTTCATAACCACACAATATATCTCAAAAACTTAATCCCATACGAACTTGTACTAAAGTTCCGTCTAAACCACACTGGCGAATCCTCGACCCCAATTACTAACATACCGAGTCAAAAGTCGATCAGAGTCATTATTCAACCTTAAATAAAATGAATTCTCCTGTCATATTACAACGTCGGCGAGATAAATTACGATCGGATAAATCACTCAGGTGACGGTTGTCACGGCCGTCAAAATCAATCGGCCTATAGTTGGTGAAGTAGAAGCACCAGCCTGTTCTCCACCGTTACCACCTTGTCCCTCAGCAGCACCATCCTGTCCACCACCAGTTCATCCTTGATTTCCAATAGCTGTAGCAACTTATTCAACTAAAGTGGGCATGAGAATAGTAAGTACCTGATTAATCAAGGCGGTCAAATCCGGGGGGTTATTTTGTTCCTCTTCGGCTCCACCTCTACCACCCCTACGGCCACCCTACCTTCTCTTGCTCTAGACATTTCTTGAATACATGCATTTAGTTTACCAAATCAATCATAGAGTTCACACGATAAATACTTTCGACGACTTGTTGAATACACTCGACACACTCGCTCATACTATAACCAAAGATATCTTGATTCAAGTTACCACTATGTTTAGCCTCATCATGCGTAATTTGTTCTCATAAACCGATTCCTCTATTCTCAATAACACCGACATAAACATTCTTAATGAAAGAAAACTCATAACACATTTGTAATCCAATATGGTCCAAATCTAATTCCTATTTTTAACATACTATCGATGCTTATATATAGGGTATACCAGCGGCTAACCCACCACACCTCATATATATTAAAGGCATATATGGATCTGGTTCTAAAATACTTCCAACATACTAGTAATGCTTATATATATGGTGTACCAGTGGCTAACCCACCACATTACTAACACATTGCAAGTATCTCAGTTTACCTACCATATCCAAATACACACGTGCAATCCATGATCCTGATAGTTTCCACGTTGCATCATGTAACCGTAGAACCGTTGATCAGGCGTTTCTATGGTTGCATCCTGCAACCCTTCCTTTATCAAGATCACTTCCAATATACAACTAATAACATAAATATATCTCAACAACACTTTACAATCATGTTTCAAGTTCATGCATGTTTCATGTATCAAGTTTACACAAGCAACACATTCATAGTACCATCAGACTTATTCTTGTATCATGTTCACATAAATGCCAAGCTTACCTTAATACGAACTCACTAATTGTACACTTAGAAAGGTTCATAACGAATGCAAACATAATTTCTTATTACGCATGCTATATGATGTGCCTAAGTTATAGTCTAGGCCAAACCACCTCATTCTTTATAACCACGGCTCTGATACCATTTTTTTAACACCCCAACTTGGCGGATCATGGGATGCCACATTAAGCACAACACAACATGGAAATTACATAGAGTATTACTATATGAATCACGATTTCAGGTGAAATCCAACATACTTCATTCAAATCGACATAATAACACAATTGTTTACAATGCAATCTAGTATGTGATTATCATACAAGGCACTCGGCCTGAGGAACGCCAATAATTGCGCATATCCCTGAAACCTAGCTAACAAAATATACGTGCGCGTCCTCGATCCAGCCATCTCTAGCAATCACATCACCCATTGTGCCTTTGATTCGCTTGGTTACCTGAAAAGTGTACTAAAACGTGTCAACACTAGGTTGGTGAGTTCGTAGGTTTAAAATCATTGAATCAAGTTTTGTGTCGAAACTACCGTTACTTGCACAATATAAGTAAAGTTCCAGGAATACTTACAGTAAGTTGGCACACATAATTGTACTTGCATCACAAACAACACTGTACACACAGACAATTACACAACAACAACAAACTACTAATTGTATCTTGTATCTTGTATCCTCCCATTGGACCTCATGTCCTAAATGGGGTGCACAGCTGGCGATTGTATCTTGTATCTTGCATCTCATAAATAAACGCGTGCCGGGTGAATCTTCCCATAAGGCACTTACACAAGTAATCCGATACAGATACTAAACAGTATATTGTACAGCACATGTTATCGACACCTACGAGTACACTTTCCACCCCAAAACATATAAAAATAGTAAAGGCTACGAAACTCACCTAAAGTGTGATAAAAGTATAATTGAATCACAACAATGAATACTTATATGTTCGATCAACGTCCGCGAGAATCCAAACCTATCGTACGATCAGTACATTAGCACATGATCACATATAACGTTATCCTATAACGATACGTCCTAACTTATTAGAAATGCCTAAGAAATGTTTCACGATCGCTTATTTAATGTTTTAACGACAAAAGATTACAAACAACGAATCCTGAAGTTGATTAAACCGAACGATACGACAAGATACGAAACTAGCTTTGAAACCGATTTACTAGCTTGAGACCAATTAATGCGATAAAAATTCATGTTTCGATAAAGGTTAATGACTTGTACTTAAGATGACATAGTTTATCTTAATGAAAATTTAATGATCGAAACATACGTATACGACAAGATTTAAAGATACAATCCAAGTTTTGATATGTTTACTACTAAAACCTGAATTACGGTAAGTAAAGTTCAAGACGAATATGTGGATTTCAAGCCAAGAACAACCCGAGACTAAGTAGGTTAAAACAAAATAAAACAACCGAAGATAACATCCGAGACAAACAAAAACGAGAGCAAGTAGCAATGAAACAAAAACGAACCAACTATAGGACAACTCGAGCTCAAGCTCGAGTCAATGAGCCACACGAGCTCGAGTCCTATGAGCCACCACCCTGGCTCAAGTTAGAAGAGAGAGAGTGCACGAGCTCGAGCTATAAGACCTACTCGCGATGCCTACCTTGAGTCAAACATACTCGATCCGAGTTCTAATCTAACCACTCGAGTTTGAGTTTAAATCTAGGACACGAGTTCGAGTTCAGGAGGTAAAGCACTTAGGACTTCAATTTGAATCAATCAACATCAATGACAACAACTCGAGCTCACCATTAACTCGAACTCGAGTTCACCAAATCGGAGCCAAAACCTCAACTTGAGTCGAAGGAAAACATAGGTTCGAGCTAAGTTAACAAAATCTAGACAACTTGATTGTAATACCCAACATTTTCAAAACATGGATTTCAAAAGTTTTTTTTTTGCCAAATGGCGGCATTAACAACAGCGGAAGCAATTAAACTTTATAAAATTTGGTGTTACTTAGCCCATATCATCACATCAATATAAGAATGAAATCCAAAACATCATCATAGAAACTTAAAGTCTCATAGCATAGCATATGTCATTATAAATAAACATAAAATCCGAAATAGTCTTTATGGGTAACTAACGTTTTCATCAACTAGCTCGCATTAACTAGCTACCCAAATCTCACAAGTATCTCACCACTTTCAGCCTCTAGCCTGAGGAACACAACACCATTTTCACAAAACAAGTGTTAGCTTTAAAAGCTAAGTAAGATAACAAGTTTGTATAAAACATTGCTTATTCAAACCTCTTTATAAAACATCATACGTGTCTTAGGCATATTCACCTGTCCACAACATCATACATAATATCAATTTCACACATATCAACACTATAATGACACATCAACTCTATCACATCTATAATCAGCATTACACATTCCAACAGCTTATCATACGTTAGCATCACATTCAACTCTATCTCATTATCACTACATTGCGCCCCGTCTTGGACCATAATGATTATTACATATAACATCCCACCTTGGACTATATCTACTTGTACATATATTGTCCCGCCTTGGACTACATATACTTATATACCTATTGCCCGGACTTGACTACCCCGACTTGGGTCGAGTGAGTAATGCACTCACATACCTTGTCCCAACTTGGACAGCCTCGACTTAGGCCAAATGGTTAATGCCACTCACATGTAATGTCTCGACTTGGACAACCTCGACTTAGGCCTTAACACACTAACGACTATTAGTGTGGGTTAAGCTTAACAACATTATCATTATACTTAAGTTTCAAACTATACATCTTATGTGTCGTGGCAACTTCCTAACTAAACACATAATAACATATCATTCTCGTCTACTCAATCACACATAATTCACATCTTTGCAACTTAACATTATTTTACACATGTTTCATATGTTTAAGTGACTTCCTTTCATATTACATTACTAACATACATCATTTCATTCATTAAATACTTACACACATCGTTAGCTATTCATAAACCATAACCTTAACATACATCACGTAAAGGAACAACAATATTACACAAATTGCAAGGTGTCTCTAGTCCTTTTTTCCCGTCCATATGATAACCATAACCATCCCAATCATAACCAAATCCCAAGTAAAACCAATGCCAAATACACGTATGGGTTCTCACATATTCATTAAAAGGGTTATTAACAAAAACAACGTTTCATTGTGTTCCTCATGTGTCAAAGATAGTTATCTTACCTCCAAGAAGCTAACAATAAGCTATAACAACCTTACCAAGCTTAATATGCACTCCCAACAACCTAGAATGAATATAGAATCAATAAACAAGTTGAAACGAGTCTAACATGATCAACAGGTCATTTGTGCACCGCGCAAACTTTGTGCGCCGCACAAATCAAACTCCCAAAGTCCCTGACCTTGGTTGTGCACCGCACCAACTTGGTGCACCACACAAGGAGCCCCAAATTCGTGAAAGTACCCACAAAATCCCCTTTGTGCGCCGCACAAAGTGTGTGCACCGCACAAAGTGCACAACCGAATAACTTTGCGTTTTTTACTTCTCTTTACGACCCTTTAACGTACACGTGACTTCCCTGGGTCCTAGAAACACTTAATACCCATCAATTAAGACCTAAATAAGCTATTAAAACCTTCAATTAATCATTGAATCAATCGCCAACATAATTCCCCTTTTGAAACACATATACGACGCGAAATCGACAACGTTTTGAACAAGAATCCAACACACACTTTATGGCTCTAATTAACCACCTAGAATTGACTTATATACATATTAAGAAAATAAATCATTAATCAAGGTTGCAACTTGATGTTGATAACCAATCCAATTGATGGTTTATTTTACAAAAATGACGATTATTAACTGAAACAACACCAATTGATTTAAAGAACACAATTAATCAACCCTAACCTATAGGATCCGAATTGAATGACCAAAACCCATCAATATAACTTATGAATTGATTAATAGAATGAATATTACCTGTAGGAAGGATTGTTAGATCGAAAACTAGGAGAAAATACCACCGTTTGGGCACGAAATCGCATTATTGTCTAGAGAGGCTCTTAGGGTTTTGTGTGAGCTCTTAATCACGAATTATGACTGATTTTTTGGGAATTAGGGACGTATATAAAGCCCTAACCTGCTGGACCTAGTTTCTAATTGCCACATCTAGGTCCCTAAGTTTCCGTTAGTTGCTGTTTACCACTTATTTACCCCTTTATGTCTAACGGAAGCTATTGGCAACTTCATTAAACTCATAATCACTCTTTTAATCATTATTCACATTAACTTATAGAACATTACACATTAAACACATATCATACATATATCACTTAATTAGTCATAAATTACTTAACAAAAACTAATGGTAAACTAACGACAAGTTAACGGTCGATACGAAAAGTTCAGGATGTTACATTGATGAAACATAGAAACAACACAAGGTAAAATGAATCGATATAACACAAAACCATACAACTCGAGTACCGGAGGACTTGAGCTCGAGTCCAGACACTCGGGTTCGAGTCCAGATACTCGGGACGAGTTCAAAAATAAATCCAGACGATTTCTAAGACAATTTGTAGGTCGATTACAAGGATTCTAAGGCTAAAATGAGTCGTTTTTTATATGGAAACAAGTCAAGATACGTCCTAAGTTCATAAATCTACGTTTACTTATGTTTTATCTAAGTTTTCATACGAATATAAACATAAACCAAGCCAAAGGTTAAAAACACTTACAAATGATGGCAAAATGAAAAAGATAATGTTTCCTTTTTCTCAAATCCAAACCAAAACGAAGAAAAACGTCATATTTCTAGAGAGAGATAGAACATTTTAGTGAGAGGTCAGAGAATTTGTGTGTGTTTTGCTCTTGAAAAGTGAAGGATGAAAGATAGAAAAGTGAATTTATATGGGAGGCAGAATTTACAGATTTTGCCCTCCCATTACAACTCTAGTTCACTTTAAGTCCTATTCGACACCGGAAGAATGTTGCGTTAACGACGAATGTTTAATGAATCTATTTTATGAACCGACGAATAACGTAAATGAAATGAATGAACTCAAACATATAAACACAGTAACTTTAAAGATTTGAACGTTTATTAATTAAGTTTGGCATTTCCAATAAGTTTTCTAGTTTCACGAAACGTTTGCGCTCCTGGATTCTCAATCTCAAATCACTTATTTAAACACAATAAGTTACAAAATGATCAAGCACGTTTATTCACGGTTACATAAGTTCCTTTACACAATCTTATTACAAACGACGACGAACTAAATCACCATTGAACAGGACGCTTAGGTGACGGTTGTCACAGACGCCCCTCATTTATTCCCATATAAGTTTGTTTGTATAAATTGTCTATCCAAGCACTGTGTGAATGGTGTTACATCTAGTTATGATAGTATAATATATATACTTTGAGAATGTGAATATGAATGATAGATGGAAACCGGGTTGGCCAAAAACCCGAACCGGTTTAAAACCGGTTTTGTCCAACGTAAAAACCAACCCGAACCTAACCGTGGATCAGTTTAAAACCGAACCGGTTTTAGTACGGGGTAAAACTGGTTTTCCTTAAAATAAAACAATTCTTCGTCGTAATACAATTTTTGGTCACGTAATTGCTAATAATTCAACACTATTGTTAAAGGAGTTTTTGCACGGAGAGGAGGTCGGCCAATAAATGTGGGAGGATAGATTATTGAAGGCTCCAAAGGAATCTACCTGATGGAAGACGTGGCCTAGGAGTGGAAGGCATATGGGAAAAGGTTACGTAGAATTTTACTTAGACTTTTGTTTTTATTTGACCTCTGTAGTTGGTTTCGGCCTGCGAGGTAGGCCTAAACCGAGGGGGGAGGTTGCTCTAGCGTTTTTGTTACCCCAAAATAGGTGTGCCTGTCGGAGGACATGACCAATTAGAGGACTCGTAGAGGATTAGGGTTAGTTTTAGAAGAATACGGTAGATAAGTAACCCTGTAGGGGTTTCAGGGGGTCGCTTTTGACAGTTGTATGGCCAAATCTAATTTGTAATATTGTTTGAGTAGCACCTGTTATCTTATATGGGCTCGTCAGACGTTAGACCTTCCAAGTATAATCTACTATATGTATGTATGTCCCCCATGCTACCTGTCTTATTTACACTCCTATATGTTGCATGTTTGACTTTAGGCACATACCTGTGTTTATTATACGTTTTATGTTGCTCCTTAATATGTGTAACATCCTAAACTTTTATTCGTTTGACTTTGACTTTGACTGTTAAGTTGACCGTTAGTTTAACTAACTGACCGTTAGTTTGTTTATAGTGTCGTTAGTTGTCGAGATGATTTGATGTTATTATGTGACGTTTGATTTGTTGGATGGCGATGTTTATGTGGTTGAATAGTGTTAAGTTGATCATGTAGTGTTTTTATGGTTGTTCGGTTAACGATTAGGATCTCTGTTGTACAAGATAGACGATGAGGGACTAAATGTGGCATTATGGTAAACTGTTGTGAGTGGGTTATGAGCTATACATGGCTGCTACTAGATGGCTTTAAGATCAAATAACTCATTATTGCACCCAATAATTACCCCATTTTCTCTCTAGCCATTTCAAGCAAAACTAGCAACTTTGACCAAGGATTTGAAGTGATTCTAGCTAAGTTCAGGTAAGATATGTTTCTTGGTTTATTGTTGATCATTTTAGTGTATTAAGTTTGTGTCTTTTAAGTCTAGAAATTAGTCTTAAGAATGATGATGATCTTGAAAGTGTTTTTGATTAGCAAATCATCAAGTTTTGATGTAAAATGGATGGATGATTTAAAAGATGTTTTCAAAGTATCACTTAAGTGTTATGTTGATGTATTTTGATGTCCTAAGGTTGTATCATGATAGTCTTGAAGCAAGTCATAGGTGGTCTTGTGATTTGAAAGTGTTTTTGATCAAGAAATGGAAATGGAAATGGAAAATTATAATTTTGGATGTGGGTTTGTGTAAAAAGTTGATGTTTATGCTTGTTTATACTAGTATTAAGTTGTGTAAATGAATCGGGTTTCGATTTGGGGTTTAACTTGATGAATCGAGGGACAAAATATGAGTTTCTAGCTGAACCAGGACCTCATCTCGGCGAAATGAACTCATCTCGTCGCATCAATGTGTGCCGAGAGGTTTAATGCGCCGAGATGGTTTCCGATGCGACCAGATTCGCTGATTTTCTTAAAACGGCCGTAACTTTTGAACCGTAGCTCCGTTTTAGGTGGTTCAAGTGGCCACGGTTTCGTAATTGAGTCTACTTTCTAATGGTAATGTCATTTAAGAGTAAAGTTAAAGTTAAAGTATTCAGAAAGTGGAATTAATGAACGTTGGTCATAGGTTGTTGGACGTTATGAGATGTTAAGTGTTGATTTAACTTATGTAGTGTCATTAGAGGCTATGGAAGCTTGTTTAATGATATTTGTATGTTCATAGGTTGTTGGAAACGTGAAGGTTACTTGAAGGTTACTGCTGATTTTGAAAATGATGATTCTTCAAATGATGAATTTGATGAGATCATAGAAAGGGATTTACAAGAAAGAAAAGATCAAATCCCTATTCGACCAATGGGTAGAGTGCCACCTCCCACTGTTTTCCATGATCCTAAAAGAAAAGGAATGGTCATTTCTGATGTTGCTAAACGTCCACAATCTTGGAATAAAACAGCATCCAGACCTCCCTTTAGAAAACAGACCCATCTTGCTGGCACTCCACCTACTAAGCCCTCTTATTCAAAGAATAAGAATGAGGCTTCTTCCTCGAATGGTAAGCAACCTATAGATCCCAT
>JAOXNX010071174.1:0-10488 GCA_028566075.1 Solidago caesia | reverse complement strand
AGTTTCTCTGTATAATATCCATGAGCAATATCCTTTGAGTTGCATCTCACGTTTCCGCCACAGGTGGGGTGTTACAAATTCACTCACAATCTCACCACTCTTCGGAATTCTCAAGCCAACTTTATGTCCACCCTCACCTTTGAAATCGCCTAAATCATTACTCCACCACCTCAGCAATCTTTTCCTAAAGTCCTTCTCACATCCGTTGATAAAAATCTTCTTCATGCATCTATCAATAGGCAAGAAGCTCTTGAAAAGGATGTAGGTGAAATAATGGGGATGCTGTCTGAAATCTTGGGTCTCCTTAAGGCTAGTGGAGTGGAAGCAGCGTAGTCCTTCCTTGCTTCCAAGGGGGAGAAATATGACAAAGATAAAGAGGATCCAAAGGGTGGTGCTGGTGGTGCTGCTGATAAGAGTGATGACAACAATGATAATGATGAGCAGCCACAAGATGGAGTTGGTGGGGTTACAACAAATGCTGGTATTAACACTGTTGAGGATGTACCAATATGTGTTGAGGGGGAGCTAAAAAGGAATGCTGAGGATGTGCCAGCTTGTGTTGAGGGGGAGTCTGTGCTAGAAACTATTGAGCCAACAGGTGTTAAGTCCCCTAAAACCATCATTACTGAGTTTGAGAAGAAAGGGCTAAAAGAGCAAGTGTCCAAACTCAAAGCTGACAAGGGCAAGACTCCTGCGAAGAACAAGAATGAAGTTCAGCCTACTGCTATCTAGCTAACCCAAGAAAGACTGGTTAAAGACACAAGCTGAAGAAAGGGAAGTGGACAGACAGCGAGGAATAAAGAGCTTCTTGGCTGATGGTGTAAAGGCTCATACATCAGCAACAACCCCAAGAAAGAAGAAGGTCACCTCACCAGCACCCACCGCTGGACTGTTTGAGGTTTTAGAGACTGCTGCCACAAGGATGACTCCTGCTGAAATAACTGTTCAAGAAGACATAAGAAGAAAACAGCAGGAGGAAGCCTAATCCTTCAAATTTATAAGTGAAGTTGTGGCTAGAAAAGAGATACAACATGCTGATGCTGAAGAGCTGTTAATAGCAAAGCAGTCTAGCGAGATAGATGCTTTGAAGAAAAATTAAAGACATAAGATTAATATGCTTGGAAAATGCAATTTAATGAAGAATACGTAATTGCCAAAAGACGTTTCCTAAGCATTATAATGCTCCGAAAGAGGCCAGAAGAAATTGTCTATATTAAAGCCTTCAAAGCTCAGCATGGCACTGCCACAAATGTTCAATTAGAAAGAAGAGATGTGGGAAAAGTGCTAAAGATTGAAAGTATCATTGGTGCAAGTCTTGGTCCCACTGAGTGGATTGAGATCTACAAGCTGATCATGGAAAGGAAAGATCCCAACTATCAGCAACTCATTGAGATATGCAAAGAGCAGCCGAAGAAGGTTGAGAGACTTGAGAGGAAATACAAAGTCCAAGATTCGTTGTTTAGTACTCAGAGAAATCCTCCTCCACCACCAAGACTGCTAGTAAAGAGATCAACACCCTCTAATGCCTTCTTCTTCTCCACTACAATTCCACCAATTCAGGGTGATGCAGCTCTAGACCTTTCCCTACCTTCAAGGTCTACTTTCGTTAATGGCATGTTCGATGATTGGAATCAAGGAGTTTACTTTAGCAATCTCTTCTTGAGGATTGCTGACATCAGCAAGGCCTCTACCAAATTTTTGTGGGATCTTCGTAAAGGATGCATAATGACAGCTAATGATCAAAGAATTATCATTCTCCTTAATCAAGAGCTGATGAAGCCTAAAAGATGAAATGACCCAGCCTACATCCAAGCAAACCAGGAATCTGTTTGGGATTAGATAGGCAATATGTACATGTAGTTTGCTATTTTTCAATCTTTTGTAAATTTTATCTAAGTGATATATACATCAGCAACTACTTAAAACTATGTCTTCGATTCTTGTGTGTTCAAGACAACTATCCAGCAAGTCCTTCTCAACGAATAGGGGAGATTGTTAAGACCAAGATTCGCTGACGAAGACTTGGTCACTGAAGTGTGTTCTTAGCAAGCCATTTCAGAAGATGATGTGTTGATCTTATCCGCGGTTTCTAAGTCAAATATGGGCGGGAAAAGTGAAAGAGAAGACCTGATCCCAATGGGTCACATGACTCACACGCAACAAGTCATGTGATCTGTTCTATCCTTTTTGGGGAAAATACAAGAATGTGTAAGTCCATTCACAGGTCTCTTTTTCACCTGAAATGGAAAAAACAACAAAAAGACAATCCAGAAGCATTAATTGTCAAAGTACTTCACCAATGGAATGTTAACAACTATCTTCACATCAACATCCATGTCTCGAAGACTGTTGCCGATCATCTCCTGTAAAAGGCAACCTTATGAAGATTTTAGTTCTTGTTGATTGGTCCAAGAAAATTACTAAGTGTATTATCTTATGTTTTATATTTTACTAAGTGAATTTGTAAAAACAGTTGAGTCTTTAGTTAATCTAGACTCCACAACTAGTTCTTTAACTCGATCATTGTATCACCGTTTATTGTATTAACATATTAATACATCATATAATTGGTTAACTAGTTTGTGTGCTTTACTTTCTGTCATTTATTTTCTATTTGATTATAAGTTATGCAATTTTAGGAACCAACAATAACAATATAATCAAAAGATATAATGTTATCACACAATCAAACTCCAAGTGATCTCTTTCAAATATCCTTCAATACGGACACTTTCGATGTATAATGCTCAGTACTTTAAATCGTCCAAAATAAAGGGTACGTATAAATTTTATTGCATTATGTACAAGACATTTTATTTTTACATAATTTTGATAAACAACAAATGAAAGATAAAAGCCACATTTAAAATGGACTAAGCCACATCAGCTTTTAAATTGTTTTTTTTAATTCGGTACTCCACAAACGTTTTTGGGACAAGTTACATCACATTCCAATCAATTAGCTCTAAAAAACGGGTATTAGTGTATAAGGTATTAGGGTGATTACAACCCATATTCTATTATTTTTTCATACTTCACTCTCAACCAATCTTATTATATCATCTCATCTTTATCTTTTTCATACCACATTTCATTATTTTATTGACAACACATCTTTCACACTACATCTCATACCACACTACACCTCATATATAAATAAACCCCACAACAAGACTAAATAACGTCCATATTCCATGCCCACACCATGTGGTAAAGTTTACCACAAAACCTATGCCACACCACACCCCACATCATTGACGGCGGTGTTACCGCTTGGTGTGAGGGTTATACCGCACCATTCTTCCACCCATTGCCAACACTCTTAATTAACTACTGTATTATTCATAGAAATACGTCGTTGTATCTTCCAATCAACTGGGAAACAAAGCTTTATGCGACCACATCTTTATATTTAAATATATACTAAAAAAAAGTTGCCATAAAGACTTATTAAGCAATTAAAAATCTTAATTTCATCAAATTGATATTTACTTATATCATAACTGGCCATTCAAAATTTTATTAACTCTGCCAAATCAGAAAACAATATATTAAAAAATCTATAAACTTAAACAATCATATATTAAAAAATCTTATTATCCTGACTTCAAATTAAAGAAACGATTTTATAACTAACTAGTATAGTACCCGCGCAATGCAACGGGATTAAATATTTTTTGTTTGCTACATTTAATGATTGTTCGTCATACCGTAAAAAGTTCATTTAACTTTATAGATAATTTTTAAATTATTATTCTTATAAATAAAAGTTATAAAATATAAGTTATAATAAATTAAGTTCGTAATTAAGGTAAATATATAAATGAGAAAGTTTGACTAAATGTTTAAGAAAAGTATAAGTTGATGTTTATGCGATAGGTTAAATTAGTAATTTTGCACTTTGAAACATAAAAAAAGAAGTTATAAACTCTTTATTTGGGGCTGGTTATTGTAAAACAAATATTAAAGTAAAACAAATATGATAAGATCTTGACCATTGGATCATGATAAAACTGATGACGAAGATTCATATAGCAAATGTATATACACTAATGCATGGAAATTTTCATGATGCACAACGATTTTCAGTTAAGAGAATCAATGATTTTATCCTATGTGGCAATTTATGAAAGATCTTAGAGATAGAAGTTTATTATATATATAATAATATAATATAATAATAATAAAACACACACACATACATACATATATATATATATATATATATATATATAAAGAGATATAAACTTATGAATATATATGTAATTATGATTTTCAGTTTTGGATCGGGATTGTATACTCTTTTTTATCAGCTAAATTTTTACTAGCAATTTTTTGTTTTATAAAATTTTTATGTCAGTTCAAAAAAAAATTATGATTTTTTAAAATTAAATAGCAATCTATTTTTTAGTTTTGTTCTTGTAACACAACTTTCTTTTTTTATTATATAACAATTAATTCAATTTTAGCCTTCCAGAAGAACACTTGTTCTGTTTTTACCATGTCGTAACCAGATATGTGGAAAAATATACATCGTAAGTTATTATTTACCTTCAAGTGGTTGGATAATAAACCTTCCGGAAGTTCCTATAAGGGTAATGATTAACTCATAACAAGTTTTTACCATCTAAATCAATGCGTGCTTTAAGTAAGTGTACATATTAGAATACCGTACTTATTATAAATGATAAAAATTTGTGGTGGTTTTATCATTACCTTCCCTGTAGTATCAATAATAATCACAAAAATGAGAATTAGTTTAATAAACTTATATGTTATTGTGAAAAAAAATAATAATAATAAAAATGGTAAAAGCAAGAATTTATACTAAATTTAAACAGGAATTGATGTTCTTACAAGGCTTTGATCATGTTTGTATTGAAGTTCCAATGCTTGCTCAAGTCGTTGGAGAACTTTTTTCATATTCAGACGTTGTGACTGCTGCTCCTTCAAGCAACAATATGCTGTCTAGGAGAAGATGTTTAATGATTCCAAGCTCATTTGTTTTCGTAGATCGGGATCAATCTTCTCATCCAGTATATTCTCTTCGTAACCGGTTCGGGCCATTCGAGCAAAATACCAATTATCTTTGTGATCTGGAGTTGGAACAGATGCTTCCATTCCAAACAGGACTTCAAACAGAACAACACCAAAGGAGAAGACATCTGACTTATTGGTCAAACCTCTAGTGGTTTCATATGCTGGATCCATATATAATAATGAGCCATTGTATTTATCGGTAAGGTAAAGCTGATTCCTTTGAGCTCTAACAGCAAATCCAAAACCATGTAACTTGGGTTCCCAGTCGTGATCAAGTAAAATTTTTGAGCTGTTGATGTTACCATGTATCACGCTATGATTCTCTTCCGCATCATAATGAAGGTAACTCAATGCACGTGCTATCCCAACACATATATGCAGTCTCTGCATCCAACTGAGCGTTGAGCTACTACTTAGATGTTTGTCCAGACTTTCATTCGCCTCGTGCTTGTTTATGATCACTCCAATATCATCATCCGTCATAGAGATTTTAGAAATAGAAACGATATTTTTATGCCTGATATCTTTTAGCATAGCAATCTCGTTGAGTGCAATGTTTTGTTGCTTACATATCCGTGCAACAATATTGATCACCTCTCCTGATGATGGCATGATGAGTTGTCCTTTATAAATTTCTGAGGAAGAAGTTTTTGTAACAAGATTTTCATCAGCGAAGTTGTTGGTGGCTGATTCTATCTCTTTAAATGGGATTCTAATACTATCAGCATACTCTATTACGGATGTGCGGTGGTCGGAAGATAAAGAAGACATGATGTCTATATTGATAAGTAAATTAATAGACAATGTGAAATTTAGAAGAGCACAAAAAGGGGGATCGGGAGATAAGTAGATAGAATATCAAATCAATGATGGAAGGAAGGAAGGGAGGAAGGAAGGAAGGAAGGAAGGAAGAGGATATAATTTACAAACCAGAGTACCAAACTCACTAATATAAATTGATTATTGATATATAGTACCTCCGTACCAATAATGTTTTGGATTCAAATGCACATGGAGTCCAACTCCATTCCTGCCAAGGAAGAGGATGTAATTTACAAACCAAAGTACCAAACTCACTAAGACCAAAGGGAGTGAGGCTCCTCATTTTACGAGCGATTCGCGATATGTGGCGCTTCGTCAGCAAGGTGGGTAGCCTCAAACAAAAGGGGGAGTGGGGCAACTCAGGAGGGTGGGGCGATTCGCGACATGTGACGGGACTAATCATTGTTTATATATATATATATACTATTAGATATACATATACATACTCACATATATATATATATATATATATAAAGAAAGGACAGAAAGTACAGAAACCTTAGGCGATCCATATGGATCGCCAAAAACGCGATCCGCCTGGTGGGAGTGGTGTAGCAGGCGGTTGGAGGCGGTTGGAGGACAAAAAGGGTGGGAGTCGCCATGTGATCCGCTCCACTCCTTAAGGCCTTAGTTGGTAAATATTTGGGCAATGGCGGAACTACATGTCCTAGCTACGGGTCCGTTAAATCCATGTAGTTTAATTTTTTTGAAAAATGAGGTTTTTTAATTCGTGTTACGTGTCAAATAAATATGGGATACTGGTCAATGTAACTAACTCTGAACTTTCGAATGATTTTCCTAGCAACAAAACTTATTAAAACGTACTTGGGCAATTAAATGATAAATGAAAACTACCAAAAGGTGCAAAAAACTCTTAAACACCACTAAAAAATTGCCAAAAATCCTAAAAAATTGCTAAAAAGCGTAACAATCTACTCATTATCGTTACTTTACGCTGATACAAGACCAGTGTTAAAATTTTGTGTTACGGGTCACTTTCAATCCTGGTTCCGCCACTGTATTTGGGATTCACGAAAATAACAAATCGACATTACTTTTTTTTATAACAGTGAACTACTAATACATTGAGTAACGTCTAAAATATAACAGTTTACACCAAAATGCACAAGTGTCAGGAAAGGATTGAACCCCGATCTTCTCCTAAAAAAACTAAAAGCCTCTATCAAATATACCAGTGGATGAATAGTCACACAATATTATTACAAACATTACTATTACTATTAAGTATAATAGCGGAAAAAGCAATATTAGAAACCGGATGACATCCGTGCAAGAGGAGTCATATAATTAAGTGGAGGTTATGTTACATGTGTTTATACTAACCATTATAGTTGTTTGACATTATAGGGATATTCTAGCTTCGTGCTATATTTCATTTGTTGTTAATGTTGTTATGTGTGTTAAAGTGGTTATGTGCTAATGTTGTATGTGTAAAGTGGTTATGTGCTAATGTTGTATGTGTAAAGAAAAAATGTGCTAAAGTTGTGTGTTCAAGTTGTTATGTGTGCAGTTGAACAGATCCGTTACAGTTGACAGATGCATTCCTATGATTGCTTGTTTACAGTTGATACTAGCTATGTGCTAGTCAGTGGAGACAGTTGATACTAGATATATGCGAGTGAGTGGAGACAGTTGATTCTAGCTATGTGCTAGACACTTGTTAAGTTGTTACTTGTTTAGTTGCTTATAATACTCACTAAGCTTTGTGCTTATTCCCCCAATTTGTTCTACTTTTAATAGGTGCAACGGGTCGAATGTCAAGAAGTTGCGTAGGGAAGGGAATGACTTCGAGGATACTTAGTGTGGATTCACTTTGCTATTGCATAATTGCAAGTTTTTTTTTAAATTTCCATAATGATATAAGACTTGATGTAAATCACCCGTAAACGAAAAGGTCTGTAATTGACCATTTGGGGTCATTACACATGTTAATACTTGATGTACGGATTTGAGTAGTTGAGTAATACTTTAAAATGGATGTCTTCATTATTTGGCAAATTGTTATGGTCGTATAGTTGGTTGTGTGGTGGAGGTCAAGTTTTACCCATTTTGTACGCCATTTGTTTACATAACCTGTTTGGGCCGTTTTAAATGAGTTTTAAATATGTTATAAAGTAGAATTGTACGTTTGTGGATAAATTTGAAGTCGTTTGGTATTATTTTGAAAGTTGGATGCCACGTTGTAATGTATCATAATTACTTAATTAGTGTCATTGGCCCATTTGGCCCAATTGGGGCCCAAATCTTGGAATGAGAGGCCCAATCATGTCCCATAAGTTATTTTATGTAAACCCTCATGTTTTAGTGTTTTGATTTTTGGACATTTCGGGAGTTTTGGTCTATTTTGGAAAAAACGTCAAAAAATGACTTTCAGACCTATTTTGAGGGCCCGTAAGTTTCACATTGAGTTATTGGGTTGGAAAGTAGACCCAAAAGGCTTCAAAACGATGTAGGATATGTTGGGGTTTGGCTAAGAGAAAACGATTTTAGACAGCCTCGAAAACTGCACGTTGCAACAATTGGGTTGTAGAGTGATGCACCAGTTGGTGCGGCCCTCTCACTTTTGAGTGCGACCCATTTAACCTTTTTTGATGTGTTTTTACGTCCAGGTACGCCCCACTGATCCTAGGTGAGGCCCACCTAAAGCATGATTGTGGTAACTTAATGGTATTTGATTAATTGACCAATGATATCATTGGAAGTTTCACTTGCATGGCTCTATTAATAGAGAGTCACATCTCTTGGTTGGATACACTAGCAAGAGCAATACGTACACACACAAGTGAGTTGAGAGAAACTAAAAGCGTTCTTGTTCGGTTAGTACGAAGCAAACCCGTTTAAGAATCTTAGGCTGTGAACCTCAAAAGTCTTCCATTCGTGATTGGTTTCCCGACCCATGATCTAAACATCGATCTCTTTCGTTCCCGCTACTAGCATTTGGGTATGTCCGTCTCGAATCTATATATGATCCTACAAATACATATTTTAGGATTGGTATGGAGGTGGCCTGCCTTTGGAAGACGATTAATATATAGTCTTATTCCTTATGGAAGACAATTAATATTTAGTCACGTTGTAAAGGTGCATAATTTTAATAAATTTATCTATTATTGTTGGTTAATATAATTTGTGGTTTTTAAAATATGAAAAATGGAAACAATAAAAAAGTATTTTTTAATTTCCCATTGAAAAATTGAAAATGGTGTTTTTTGTTTTCTTGGAAAATCTTTTGGAAAACTATGATTTGATCGGGTTTTCTGTTTTTCATGTTTTCTTAAAAAACAAAAATGAAAAACAATGGTGTTTTCCCCAACTAAACGCCCCCTTAGATACTCCATGACAACTATAGATCAAATCAAGTTTTAATATTGACCAACAACGTTGATCGTATTTTTTTCATCCTAACAAAGACTTTTTCACCTTATACTTATCGGCGTTCCAATGTAATATTCAATGTGGCTCAAAAATCCTAGGTCTCAAGGTATGTCAGATCGAAAGTAGATACAGAGTGTAACTTCACTAGAGATATTCATTTGTCGAACTTGAACTTTAACTTAAACTCGAATATATATATAATTACGATATAAAATTAAGTTGTGTTAAGCGCCTAAGCATATGTTGAATCATAGATCGTATCATAATAGCTGGAACCCATGCCATGTCATGGGAAAATGTTAATTCCTATACGAGTAACATCCAAGTTGTTTTCCCACAATAATCATCTTTGGATTTTCATTTTGTATCAATGCTCCCTTGTTGTGTCTATTTTCTGTAAGATCTCAAGGCTCCTTCATGTTTTTCACATGAGAGTATAATTGTCTTTTCCTTTCTCCCCTTCAATAAATATGACGAATTGCTAATGTGATTCGTCATTTACTCACTAACTGTCCTTCTGTGACGTGAAAAGACCAAATTACTCTTTTTTTTTTAGTATTTTAAGGTTTTAACAAACATCTTAATTCCAAAAAATTCAAAATCACCCATTCATTCATCAATTACAAAATCAAACCAATAATAAACGAGCTTAAATTTGTGATGACGGAGGTATAAAAAAGCTGTCAAGGTAGTAATGGATCTTGATTTATTTTTTTGTATGTGCAGGTCAAACGGTCGCATTTCAGTCTCCGTGTACCGGATCGCCATGTCTGACGGTCCATGTCCGTCAGTATTTGACAATCCCCGTCATGGCATCACCTCCATGTATTAAAATGGGTAGGATTTTTTTCTTGATTTATTGAGATTAGTATAATATGTTTGTGAGATTTCGGTATGAGTAGTTGGGACTTTTTGAAAATTGTAAATTGTAATAAATGTATGAGTTTTTGTTTTTTTTATTTTTTAATACGTTATCTTAACCGGGTTCGTGCTAAAGAGCCCCTTGCAGAATAGATTTCTAATTTAAATCTCTTCGATGAGAAACCCTTATCACATTGGAGGGGAAAACTCACGCATGCCCATCATAAGTAAAAATTAAATACCTGTAACACCCCTAAAATTGTATAAGTTTTTGTTGCATTTTGGATATACAAATTTTGCGTTGATTATTAATGACGAATATTTTTGGGGATTGGTGTGACCAATAATATACATTGCCCACATGCTCGT
>JAOXNX010071048.1:0-10494 GCA_028566075.1 Solidago caesia | reverse complement strand
GTTAATTTGGTCTTCCCCGACATTCCATCGTTTTAGTGCAACAATACATGCTAATGTTGAAGATAGAGAATCTTTGGGTAACGGCTGATTATGATGAAAAAGGCCCCATGAACCATCTTTAAGCTGATT
The DNA here is from genome assembly GCA_028566075.1 of Solidago caesia. NCBI lineage: Eukaryota > Viridiplantae > Streptophyta > Magnoliopsida > Asterales > Asteraceae > Solidago > Solidago caesia. The sequence goes on along the minus strand of JAOXNX010071048.1, from coordinate 10,365 downwards.
ATCTATCAACCACTTCAGACACTCAGGGAACCGAGGAGATTTAGGAGAGTCTGGAGAAGGGACCATGGCTACCCACGCTGTGTCATATGGAGAAACAGAAAGCTCCATGTTGTTGAATAGCTTTTGAATTCGTTCTTTGGTCATATCAAGGGTCTACATAAAAATTTGGAGATATTGTTGAACTACTATTTGAGGTATAGCGATGAAGAGAGAGAACGAGAGAACAACTGAATGTATCTAGGCATACCAGTACCATGGGATTCACTTGTGCAACATGTGAAGAAGCTGATCAAACACAAAACCTGAATCAAGAGAAAATAGAGCAAAACCCAAAAGATCCATATTTTTACTCTCTCATTTCTAGCCAGTATTTGCTCAACTTACCCGTGTGAAGAGCTGAAAGAGCCCATGATGGGTCTGATTTAGGTGATGAAGGGACAGCCCCAACCGCTGAAATGCTCTGTGAAATTACCATTGATATTTCGTTGAGCAAGTTTTTTGTTGCTTCACTTTTTCCCCTGCTCCAATTTACTTAGCTGCAAGGAGGATCTGCTTGACAAAACTTGAAATGTATTCAGAATCTTGATATGGATTTATTAAAAGTACATACTAAAATTACTGTAGATATAACTAAATATAAAGTATTAAATAATCTCACACAACACTTGACATTTACTTCAAATATAACTAAAAAAGCAACCACTAGGGTGGTGGTTCATTGGCAAGGACTTGTGCCTCTCAATGTAGAGGTCACTAGTTCTATCCTTGACATAAACCCCCTAGTGGACACGGAGGTTCACCCGACTCCAGGCTCGCAAAGTGAGTCACCTTGGGATTAGTCTGCTCGCAAATTGGGTAGGGTCACCGAAGCTCGTAAGATGCCAAAAAAAAACTAAACAACCTGATCGATCAAAATAAAACAATGTCTGAACTATAAGATTAACCTTTTGAAGTCCAAATGTCCAATAAGGTTGATTTTCATCCCACATCAGACAACCCCAAGCCTATTATATGAGAGCTTGAATACGATTCTAGATCATCACCTAAGAATACCATACCTAAAGTTAACTTGACCTTTTGGACTTTCAAAACTTATTATCCCCACCCGGGTCATGCCAAACCACCTAAGGCATATCACATGAGCGATAAATCAAGCTCACTCAATAACCAACTAAGACGGTACCACTCCAAAATCATATTCCTCTTGTCTAACAAATGATTCAAAATTTTCCAAATCAACATTCTAAAGTTATCTATAATAATATATAAAACGCATAACTTACCATGCAAAAATTTACGAATCTACATCCAAAATTAACCATCACCAAATGGTCTAGTGGCAAGGAGGTCTGTTTCCTCCCCCCAACCCACCTACACACCAGGGTGATAAGGGTTTCTCATCGAGGGGTTTAAATTGGGGATCTATTCTGCAAGGGGCTCTCTAGCGCGGACCCGGTTAAGACAACGTATGTTAGACCTCCCGACATTCGCGAATAATTCACACCTTTCAAAAAAAAAATCCATATCCATATCTATATCTATATCTATATCTATATCTATATCTATATCTATGCTATTATATAAAGCATTTACCCCAACCCCAGTTTTAGATTCCTAACACCTAAACAATCACATTATCCCACAACATTCTTCTGTATATCCATGTCACCAAACACCCTGTTACACTGCCAGCCACCACCCAAAACCGACAAACTAAACTAATCACCAACAAACATCAACAATTTGTAAACAATAATAATAATAATACTCACATTTATAAAAAGCTTATCGATCATGAATTAAATCTAATAACACAGAATTAACCATAATGACACGCAACTATAAATACTTTTATACTATATAAAAATTTAAAATAATAATAATAATAATAATAATGCATGTCATAAACCCTAAAGAAATATGAAATAAAATCATGGGGTTTAATGAGAAATGCATGAATTAATTACAGTACTTGATTGATAATTGAGAAGAAGCAAAGATGCTCTGTTTGTTGGTACAAAACAACAAATGTTATCAGAAGAATGAGAATTGGAAGTAGTGATTTAAATACTATACTGCTAGTACTATGAAAGGGACCATTGTTGGGAGTATCACGTTAAATGGGATCTTTTTTACTATCTTTTGTATGTATATAGTAGAATAAATTTGGGGCACGCTAGTCAACTACTTTATCAATATGTTTACAAAAGAAAAGATTATGCCAGCGCGTTGTTATGAGTTTTTTTTTTTTTAATTTAAAGCACAATTAATCGTAATATAATCGTAATATAATGTTTATATTAGAACAAACAATAACATTTTAATAACAATGATATAATGTTATATGCGAATATAATATATAATAATACTTTTATTAATGTATATAACGACACTTCTTCGATAACGATAATATAATGTCTTATCAATAGTTACATTAACCAAAATAATAAAACTTTGTTAAAAGTTATATAATATCTTACTATATGTGAGATAACGACATATCATATAATAATTGACAAAACCAAAATTACGGAGAAAAAAACTCATAAAGAGAAACTAAAAACCAAAGTTAGATATAATTAATTGTACAAATAAAATAACAAATCAAAAATAACATTAGTTAAAATCATAACAAAAACAAAAATCAAACAAAACAAAAAACCAAAAAAAGAGCTAAAACCCAAAGTTAGATATAGTTAATTGTAGAAAGCAAAAAAACAAATAGAAAATAAACATTATGTAAAAACACATGTGAGATAACAATGTAACATATAATAATTAGCAAATCCGAAATTCCAAGAAAAAAAACCCATAAAGAAAGCTAAAACCCAAATTAAATGTAGTTAATTTTAGAAATAAAAAAACAAACGAAAAGTAAACATTAATTAAAAGCAAGACCAAAAATGAAAAAGATAAAATTATAAAATAAAAACCTAAATAAACAAGTAAAAACATGGAAAAAAATGCTTAAAAAAAAAACCAAACAGGTAGCCTGCTAGACAGCTACACAGCAGTCTGGCAAGCCAAGTTGTATTATTGTTCAATGAATAGTAATACTCCTCACATACACAGTTCCAGCAGCCTAACAGCCAAGTTATATCATTGTTCAATGAACAGTAATACTCCTCACATGCACAATTCCATATGCATGTTTGGAATTGTACATGTAAAAAGAAGGGTACCCCCGCAATGCGGCGGCGTCTAGTGGTGATGGCGGCGACTGTTGGTGGTGGCGGCGGCGTCGAATGGTATAGGTAATTGATGTAAAGTTGGTTGTTGAAATATTTTAAAAGATAAGGTACTGGTGGTGTATTATCGTATTACCAACAGTCCACTCAATAATATTCCAACAGAAAAATACGTTAAGAAGAAACCCATAAACATGGGAAAAACCCCCCTAGTAAGGATTGAACCTAGGACCTTCTGGTCACTTAGGCCTTGATCTAAGCTCAAGGGAATAATTGTTATACTAATTAAAGTAGTAATAATTTTATCTATACTAAAAAGTAACATATATCTTACAAGTTTATTTGCATAATATACAACACTATTTGACTTTTGTTAATTTTCATTTTTACCCTTTAAAGTTTCTATCTATTAACTTTTGCCTCTCATCATAACACAACTTTATGTGCATGAAGTACAACACCTTTTGACTTTTGTCTCTTTTCAATTTCACTCCTTAAAGTTTCTATCTTTTAACTTTTGCCCCCATCAAAGTTTTTTCGTTTTTCAGTTTTTGGACACCAAACTTTTGGGTTCTCGTTGTTATACTAATTAAAGTTTCTCTGTAACGACCTAAATTTTAAAAAGGTATTATTTATACTATATAAATAATGTCATAAATATTATTGTTAATAGTTAATGAATAGTTGGAAAAAGGACCAAAGTTGCAAAGAAATAATACTAAGTTTGTAAGGATTTAGATGTTGAAGATAGAAAGTGTAACTAGCAGTATAAAATATCCTTAAATGAAATTGAGTATAGATACATGGGAGACTTTGTGGATTTCTCATTTCCATCTCCTGAAGAATTTGAATCTCTTTCTTATCCTCTAAGAAAAAAATAAGTAAGTAAGTAACACCCAATGCCGTCTTTCACAGGTTTTGGGTCCCAATACCACAACGGTGTATGGGGAGGTTGAGATGTAGACTGCCTTACCCCTACCACGACGGTGTAGAGAGGCTGCTTCCAGGTTCTATCTAGGATAGAAAAGGACCTCCGGCCTTGCAAGGCATGAGGATAAAACCCTTAACCTTTGTCTCCAGAGGCAAGGGTGTTAACCACTTGATCCAACCTTGCGGGTTAAGAAAACCCAAAAAAAAAAATGTTTCACAAAAACTATCCATATATCACCAAAACTTAGATACTTTATAAATACAAAAAATATAGAAGGGTTAAGTACCAATTTCGTCCCCAAAAAAGGGCTTTCCGTCCCTGCCGTTAACTTTGGTCTTTTTTCATCCCTGTGGTCAAACTTCCGTTAAGGCCGTCCCTGTCGTTAAGTCCTCCCACGTGCAAGTCACGTGAGGGGCATTTTCGTCATTTCAGCATGCTTCTTTCTTCCCCACATGTACCTCCCCTTATTATCTTCTTCTTCTTCTTTTCCATCTTTTCCAGATCAAAAATTACATAAATTTTCACTCAAGCATTTAAGCAAACACATTGTGGGCATGATTTTTCTCAATCTAATCTCAACTTTTAAGAACATATAAAATCACCTAAATCTAACATCCAAACAGTTTAATCACAACAAGATCATCTAAAAATCACACAAAGTTCCTTCAAGCAAAATATCAAAAAGTTGGAGTGCAAGATATTAAACCGAAATCTGACCTTGAATCTGTTATTGTTTGGAAGATTTAAAAAATGAAACTTGAAGATGATGATACCGTGAACTAAACCCACAAATTATTTTTATGGGAAAACTTAAAGATTAGATTGAGTTTGTGATGAAGGATTGCTATCGGTTGGAAGTGTTTGAGAGTAGCAAACTTGATTTATGTTTGTGTGTGTATTGTTAATATTGTAAGGAAAAGAACTTGCCCTTATTTTGTGACCTCGTATTTCAAAACCGGGTATAATCCGGTTTCCATTGGGCTTGGACTGGGTTGGTTTTTCTTTCTTTTTTTGGTTTAAGTACCGATAGGGAGATATATCTACCAATATACTAAAAGAAATATTTTTGGTGTGACACATGGTGTTTTCTTTGAACGACACGTGTCTCATTTAAACTATAAGTTAAGTTTTCTAATTTTTAATTATGTTATATTTATTTATCGATTAATCATATTTAATATATTTTTTTCAAATAGCTAATGATTGTATTCCTTATATACGTTTACAAATTAAAACAAATTTTTATTATTCTTCACAATAAATGCTCCTAAATTTATAATTATAATAACCATTGGCTTTTCTTTTAGCTCCATCCGTCGAAAACTAAAAAACTAAAGAAACCAGAAGTTGGTTAGTTATTCCAACCCCTAAAACAAAAATTAAAAAGGGATTTTAGTTTTCTTGCTTTTCATTCGAACAAATTGAATTTGTTTTGTTTGGTTTTGCTCAATTCGAACAATAATAAAAGAAGGCTAAGTTTGGAGTTTGTGGTGTTTGTTAAACGTGTTTGTGGATATCTGTAGAGATATTATACTATTTAATATTCGTTTCAACCTACACGTGTTTATCAATTCTCAAAGGTATATTTTTAGATCCACGTTATGAATTTTTAACATGACAATTAATGTGGTGTAACTGGATCTTGGTAGAAAACTTGAACCGTGTAAATGTTTAATAAGAAAATTACATTTATATCAATCTTTCGTTGTGTTTATAAAACTTAAAAGTACATACAGTCATCCAACAATGGTATTGAAACATCCTTGGTGTGACACATGACGTTTTCTTTAAACGATATGTGTCTCATTTAAACTATAAGTTAAGTTTTTTAATTTTTAATTATGTTCTATTTATCAATTAACCATATTTAATATATTTTTTCAAATATTTAATGATTGTACTATTTATATACGTTTAAAAATTTAAAAAAATATTATTATATTCTCCACAAAAGATGTAGAGAATATATCTTTATTTACAACAATATATGTTATTATTTTATTATATTTTTATGTATTCAAATTTCTCATGCATAAATTTATATTATGTAAACCTATAAGATCAACCATGCTGTAAATACTTTGTATTGCATTCCAATAATAAATCTTGAATATGTAATATTTTGTTGGTTACTAAGATGTTAAGTACCGAATAATGATGCAACAATAATATCTATTACGTTTATAAATTTTAGTCATATCATAAATTTTGAAGATCCATTCTAATTTTATTTAAAATATATAAAACTAAAGCTACTTTGTTTTAATCCATATGATAATAAATAAATAATAATAATTTATACATTTTTATAATTTATTATTAAGATTATTTATTTATTCATTCACTAATTTAAATAAAACAAGGTTAAAAACTTTAAAACCACACAAATCGTTTTACTATCATGAGTATAGGTGTTATAGTCATATCATTACCAATATTAAAGTTAGATGTTGACCGATACGTTTATAATACACGTTTTTCAATATTAAGCTACCATTACATATACTAAATGCATGTAATGAATCATGTTTAAATTTCTATTCATATTAAAAAAAAAAGTTAATCATGCAATATATGATCAATCCGTACATCATACGGGTATTAATACTAGTATATATATATAATATATTATTAAATCATGATAAAATTAATAGATGACAAAAGAATAATACTCATACGTACGACTACTAATAAGGTTAATAATTGAACGATTAATCTTGTAAAACAATCGGTATTCGTCAGATTTTATTATCGGCTGCAACTTACACGCATCAAGAATTTTTTATTTTATTTTTTGACTATCAAAGTAATAAAAATAATTTAGACGAACTAAATCAAAGGAGCCAGACCATCTCTTAACCACATAAATATGAATAAGCTAGGGGTAAACCAAGGGATATTAATTACTAATAGGTTTATGTTTCCATGGGATAAGTATTAAAAATTTAAAATTCCCAAATTCTTTTTGATTAAAACCATCATACGAAACACTCTTTTGCAAAATTAGTTTTAGCAAAATTATTATTTTGTCAAAAACCTCTTTTGCAGGTCAGCAAATATATATTTAATTACTTTAAATCTTTGATTTTATCCAATAATTCTTTTATTAAAAAAAACATTGTATTTTGTTTTTTTTTTTTTTACAGCCATGGGCTATTATTTTATCTTGACCATTACAATGTACTAGGGATGGTTTTCGGTACAGTATCGTAACGAACCGGTACCGAACCACTTGGCACAGGAACGGGTTATCATCAAATGTAAGAACCGAATACCGTACCGAAATTATGATTTCGGTACCAATACCGCTTAGAACCGGTTCGCATTGAAGTATCTTTTAGTGTTAGGTAAATGTACCTTATAAATAATCTTTCGTTTATTGTATATTCAAGCTTTATTATGACATATGAATATCTTGTTATACCTTTACATTCAAGTTATGTATATACAAATTTATTATACATTCCACATCGAACTTAATATACTTGTTAACCATGTTTTATCAATCATTGGCGGATGCAAACTTAATATTCAAAATATCGAATAATACCAAAGATGTAGAAAAATAACTTAGTTGAGTTGTTTAAATGTTTGGTGATAATTATGAATTCACGAGTTTTGATTGTTTAGATGTTTTAGGTTAATGTTCAAAAAAGAAGAAGAAGTTTTAGGTTATGATTGTTGCTAGCGATAGAATATGATTTATATATATATATATTTAATTTGGTTTACCTTTGGGAAGAGTAGGAGCACGACCCTAAAAAAGTCTATCATACTACAACCGGTATTACCGGAACCGAACCGGTTAGTACCGGAACCGGTTATCATCCAAAGTGAGAACCGAATACCGTATCAAATACCAAGCGGTACCGGTATTTTCGCTCATCCTTACAATCTACTTTTGTGTGTTCGAAAGTACATTCGATTTCATATCCGGACATATAAAACTCTACGGCATATAGTTAAAGTTTTAAAGATATTAATCGATATATTATAAATTTTTTTCAATACATCAAACAACTAACTATAATCTTGGTTGTACATATAATTACCAAAACAAAAACAAATACCCAAACATAGGTGGTCTGGTAGAAGAACTATTATCAGGATAAGATGTTAGAGACATTTTGAAAACAAAAATAATCAAAAGAAAAATGAGGATCTTGTTAAGTATATCATTAAACCATCACTCTGATACCACTTGTTGGTCCCAAAGGATTAACAAGAGTGTTTTCACAAAGAATCTCAAAGTTGTAGAGGAGGGTGAATACAATTAATTCAAACTGATGTTAAATTTTAGGAACAAATAAACTCAAAATCAATTTTGTTTCAGATTAAGAACAATAAGAACATAAACATAAAGAACAGAAACAGAAAATAAGTAGTGCAAGCTCAACAACACAAGTTGTAATTTTCAATGAATTCTTTTACTTATTAATCAACAAGAATTTACAAGTAGTTGTGGAACAAAAACACCTGTGGAATCTAACTACTTGGTTGAACACAAATTACAAGTCTGTTTCCAATCCCTTACAAAATAGTAGCCCAAGCTAAGTATATGAACACAACACAGCTTCAGGCTGAATACTCTTGTAGAGTCGAATACTGTAAGGATTGGATGATAAGGATACACACTCTCTATGATCCACCAAAGCCAGTATATATAGGCATATCCTGAGCCTTAGATGTTGTCCATTTCTTGTACGTGTTTTGATCCAATGGCTCTGCTGTGAAGGACTGCCATGATAGTGACATTGTACTATTTGTCTCCCAGATACCTTCCACATGATCGTGCCATTACTAAAGCAAATGGACACCTCATAGAAACGACAACCACCAACATTGAGCACCTGTATAGTACCTCGTACAATCTTATCCTTTCCCCAATGTTGGTGATGTTATCCAGACTTGATAAGGAAGGCTTGAAACATTTGTGAGATTTCAAACTCCCAGTTATTCATTCAAGCTGACGTTAAGAACCAAACTGACTTCCACCCATCAGCTTAATTTCTATCCTTGATCTTCATTTTTTGACTTCCAATCAAGTGCTATTCTTCATTGTTGACGCAACTTGGAGAACCACCTTCTTTACTTATCATTTGTTTAATCACTCAAATAATTAGTCCAATTATTTTCAAATGTATTTATCATTTATATTATCATTCTGTCTAGATTTACAATGTAGTTAAACATTCACTTGCTCAATATGTTAACTTTCGTCTATTTTGTGGCCAAACATATAACTGCATCAAATGTCATGAAAAACATCGTTTATGATGTTCATTGTCTTTCAGTAGTGCTTGTACATACAATGATCCTTTCAATTGATACACATTAAGTAGTTATATCTTCCATATATTTATATGTACATTTGTTGGACTTGTTGTTCATCTATTTGTGTGAAATATACTATGTGAGACAGGGCCGACCCAATAGGCTAGTTAGGCTATGCCATTGCCTAAGGCCCGAAATAGCTAACGATATTGGTTTTTTTTTTTTTATTTAAATTTTTACATTGGGCTTAAAATAATAAACACAGGGCACAAGGGAAGAGCCACTCCAAACAAGTTAACAATTCATGAACTCTAAACCTTACTTGAAAACTAAACGGAGGATCAAACAATAAAACTAAACAATATTTGTATCTTACTTGAAGCTGAATGGCTGAACCTATTCCAAGTTGAATAAAATTGGTTGAAGTATTTAACTAATGGGTTGATGCTGGAAAACTTGTAATGCTTTATGTAATATTAAATTAAAATTAGCCCAAATAAAAATCTTAAATTTTAGTCTCTAACTTTACTCCACCTACTTCATGTATATCGTATCTAATTTTTTTTTGGGCCCCCTTCAATCTTGAGCCCTAAGCTCATGACCCTCCTGCCTTGCCTAACAGCCAGGCCTGCTCAAGTATAACCACTTACGTTTTTAGTTGAACTGATTTGTAACAAAACTTAATTAGCAATTGGTTTTTAAAATCACTTAAAACCAACTGTTTGTATATATATTTTTAAGGGGATATCATCCGTACTGCAACATTACGCAAGCTTAGGTATTGCGCCTCTCACATACCGGTAGGGGTGTAAACGAGACGAGACAATTCGCGAGCTACCCGAAATCGACTCGCAAATTATTCGAAATCGACTCGGTCTGAGTCGAGCCGAGCTCAAGCTCGAGCTACTCGAGTAGACTTCCGAGTCGAGCTCGAGCCTCAAAATAGCCTACTCGAAAAGCTCGCGAGCTTAA
>JAOXNX010071039.1:0-10494 GCA_028566075.1 Solidago caesia | reverse complement strand
CACATACATAACATATATATATATATATATATATATATATACTAGGTGTAGAACCCGTGTGTACACACGGGGTGTCAGTAGGAAATTTATAAAATAAGTCTTATTAAATGATGAATCACTATATCTAATTGTATAAACACTTAATCTACACACCATTTTAAAATCAAAAATAAGGACAACATGCAAGAGATAAGAAATCTAAAAGATTCGAAGGGAATGAATTGGCCATTAATCCAAGGTAATTTACATGTGTTTCATTATCGTTTCTTTGTAAGCACAATTGTTGCTGAATGTATGTAATCATTGTGTATAAGTGTATTTCTCTTTAGAATAAAAAATGATTGTCAAAATGCATTAAATACATTTGTACTAGTAAGAAGCCAAAAAAATCTTTGCCAAGTGTGTAGCTTAGGGATTTTGCCCAGTGTTCCTTTAGTAATAACTTTTGTAGTGTATGCATCAAGCTTTTTTTGCCAACCTTGCAAGTATATAACAACAAATTAAAGGCCATCGTTTGCACATCAGATTATCTAGAACCAAGTGACATCAAACATAATATAAAATGAGTGTCACAAGTAGATGGGTCAAAATGGCCATCTTTGACGTCTAGGGATCAACTTAGAGATGGTCTCCCTGCGTTTAGCTTTTCCAAGGCTTGTATATCAGGAGAATCTAATGTGATCACAATTTTCTGCATTCCCTGGAAAAGAAAACTACAAGCATACCTAATTCTTCTCTATGGTTGCATATGCAATTGTATGCACGTCCTCGTGCACGTCAAAATGGAAAAGTTGTAGATATGTGAGAAGTCTTCATTTTTGTAGTACAAATTTCACACCGAAAAAGGAAAAGGGTCTAATAAAGAAGCCAACCACATATATATATATATATATATATATAGAAAAAGGAGGATAGAACCTAACATACGGGCCCACACCACCACTTCTTCATCTCTTTGCTTTTCCGAAGAGGTACCAGTTTTTTACAAAGCGAAGGGCGTGCCTATGGTTTCCCTTTTTTCACAAAAGAGAAGTGATGAACCGAAGCGCCCATAGGGAGCCCTCTAAATGGCCTCTAGAAAGGTCCATGCAGAAGAATTTGTAATTGATAAACCTATTGCAAATGCGTTGGTAAACGTTATCAAAATATTGTAAAAATAACCATTTTTGTTGATGAAGATGATGTTGGAATGAAAATCTCTTTAAGAAAATGTAACTTAAATTGTGCTTGTTGTATATAGTTACATGAGCATAATGAGTTTAAGCAATTCGAAGAAGAACTTGAAGACATGACTTGTGTCGCTAGGGGCGGAGCTACATACGGTGTGGTGTAAAATTGTATATACGCCTTTACCCACAAGCCTTGATAATTTTGATTATAAACCTACTTGACAAATTCGCTAGCTCCTCCTCTGGGGTGTTGTTAAGACAGATTTAGCGATACATTTACAATAAAAAAAAAAAGACAACTCAAGCAAGATTGGTGAGTGTTGACAAATCGCCAGCTGATCCTTCACATACTTAAAACATTCTAGTGTGTGTCACTCTATTATATGCCGGAAAAGTTGAACTACAAAATGGATGGCCAAAAGCTTCCGTAACAAAGTAAATATTTGACGACATAAAAGACAACAAAAGAAGCATGAGCACTTGTCTCGAGTTTTTCTCATGAATACTATAATGGTGATGTTTCCATTGAATATTGGAACATGATTGTTAGATATATGCACATGAACATTGTTTGAAGTATTGAAGTGTTGATATTGGAATGAATGGGTGAGAAATGCTAAACTTACTAACAAATGTTTTTACTAACAATGTTTACAAACTCATGTGGTATCAATAAAAATCAATAAAATTATTTTTATTTTCTCTTTCTTCATTCTCTCTTTTTGTTTTATTGGTCCATATGAATTTATAAACATTGTAAATAAGCATTTGTTTGTAAGTCTAACATCTATATTAATGGGTGGGGTAAAAGATCTAGGATTTCTAGTATTTATTTCAGGTGTAGCCATTTACAGATCTAAGTTATGAGAGAACTTGACACTGCTTTGATACCACTGGTTAGTTCTGAATTACCTCTATAACAACAATAAATACTTAACGAAGACTGATCGAAATGTTTGCCTAACGCAAATAATATTAGAAAGTGGTAAATAACTTAGATGTACATATTTAAATACATTTTTTTAACAACTAGTTAATTGTTAATGGTTCTCATCATAGGAAATGCATCAAAGCGGCAACTCCCTCTAAGATTTGAATCCTCGATCCGACACAGAAGGGACCCTGATATCCAACCCTTGACCAACCCTTCTATAGAAGTGTTGCTATTTAAATACACTTTTGGTCCCTTAAATTTTTGGCTTATTACAATTCAACACAAAAGTTGTATTTTTCAACAAAAAACACAATCGTTGGGTATTCAAGCCCTAAGAACTTGTAAAATCCACAACCTTAATCATTTTTTGCACTATTTGGATATTAATTTAAGTAGAGTAAATGGTATTGATGTGGGCCGAAGTGTGAAAGAACAAGTCATCTTGTATTTGAAGGGCCAAGAAAAAGTTACAAAAAGGGCTTCATTAAAATGGTCATAAATTGAGTTACGGTGCTCCGTTTTCAGCGTCTAACCAGTCAAAATAACCGGTGAAACGAGGAGCACGTTATTACAAACCGTCTGTCGGGCCCAAAATGGCCTTTTTCTATGAGTTATTTGCTTTTTTATACTTTTTCGGGTTTTTTTGGACTTTGTTTTTGTTATAACTTTCGGCCTACTTGTTTTTTTAGGCCCGTTCGAATTTCGCACTGCTATTTATATGATTGTAAACGTAGGGAGATGGTCAGTTATCAATATATGAAAAATCATTTTTTCCATAACACTAGTGTGTGTTTGTGTGTGAAATTTCTAATTTTCGGTATTCTTTTTTAATCAACGATTATTAGAAGAATTGTTCCTGATATTCTTAGGAATCAACAAATTTAATTAGTTATCTCGATTTCGTTCTACATCATGTATCGTCTGATTATCACACGTCTCGATTTCATAGCCATAGTAACACCACATAATTTCATTATGGTTATATCGGTGGACGTACACACCATTTATATCACATTTTGAGACCAATTAACTTAATTATATCTCTTTTCACTCAAACACAGTAAAAGAATATTAAAAGTGACAAGGACCCCCATATCTCCCAATTCTTGGGTCTGCAACCAAGCTCCCTTCATTGCCGTGATGGTCATGGGCCTTGTGGTGCATCATGCCGACCTCCCCCTCCCATGCCTTGAGCAGTTGAGCGTGTCGTCCTGCTCCCTCGCGCATGCTATATGCCGCGACGCTCTCATGAAAATAGACAGATGCATGTACACACTTCCCTTTCTTAATATTGTCTTTTGCTGTTGTTTAAGCATCGTACACCATAATACATTACCTTCGATATATCATTTGGATATTTCCCTTACTATATATCTTTATCGTGGTCCTGCTCGCGGCCCGTTTTGCTACGTACTCTATCCTTCGATTTATATCTTTTCAATCAATAAAAGCAAGCTGATGGTGACAATGCTAGCAATTTTGTCCTCACTACTTTAATGTTTTCAAATCAAATGAAAATTCTCTAACTTTACTTGATAACAATATAACATGCATGCATATATGCAATACTAACCACAATAGTCCGTCACGCCAAAGAAAAGATTTATCATAATTTATAGTTAGCTTTTAGCGATAATGACATGTGTTCTAATCCGGATTTAATGTATGTGGCTAAGTCATATACTACTTTTTACAAAAGTTTTTTGTTGAACACCTATTTTTACAAACTTTATGTCAAATATGACTATTATTCCCCAAAAAAAAATAAAAAATATGACTATTATTCCAAAAAAATCGTGTTCTTAGCCAAATATGTAATAGGAACAAACTACAAAAGTTTATATCCATAAAAATAGTAGCTAGGCACTGCAATTACTATAACAGATCTAATGCGATCAAAACTCATCGGTACTCTAACAATAAGTTAATTAATGATGACTGTAATTTTATGATATATACACGTACGAAGATGGGCAAAAAAAAGCTCTTTTAACTACGTACAGCTTGAATATATAGAAGATGCACGACAAAAAAGGAATGCATGACGGGGCCTATTCAAAGTTTTGTTTGGGAGACTGCTACTAGAGATTAGAATATTCTTTGCCTGCCACGGGACGTCCCTTCACATTTCCTCGATCCTCGATCTATACTTTATTAACTCCGAGTACAGTTGTTATTAGACACGTCGGTTGATGACTCAAAGTTACTCCAGACTCATACTATGACTGGCGATCTAGTTGTGACTCGGTACAAGTCAAAGCGAGTCACGTTCCGAGCCACGAGTCAAAAAATAATATTATTTTATATTCTTATTTTTCTAAACATAATTTTTTTGTATGCTTTTTAATTTGATTTTATTTCAATTGTATTCTTTTATTTTTAGTTAAATATATAAATATAATATACTATATTTCTACAATAAATATTTGTATAATATTATAAAACTATATATTATCTAATATCCTGAATCTTACGAGTCGAGTCATGTTTTGAGTCACGAGTCAAAAAATCAGGTTTTCGAGTCACGTTCCGAGTCACGAGTCGACAACTATGACTCTGCCTAGTTATACGTTATCCATATTATGGTTGTTGAGAATTGTATCAGGATAGGGATGAGCAAGTTTTTCCAAATCCTGATGTCGTCCTGGTAGCGGAAAGTGATATCGAATTTCAAGTGTGACTGGGATCGGTATCCACTTTTGGTCGTTTACGGAATCAATACCAGGATCGGTACCGGGAAAATGCCGAACATACCAGGAATACCCGTACGTATTGTTCCCGTACCGGTACTGGTTCATATAGGATCGGGATCAGTATCTGAACATTTTGGGGACCGGTATAGGGACTGGTACGGGACGTACCAGTTTCACGCTCATCCTTATATTAGGACTTGCATGTTTTTTGTTCCTTCATCATACATGTATTTTGTAAAATGTAACAATAATTCCTCTCACTTTGTACTACCCAGCTTATAGTATTCGTACACTCTTAGACTTACATACTTTTTTTTAACATCGGAATTTTATTTAATAACTAGCAAGGCGCTGGTAAGGTAATTACAGTGCATAGTTAACAAAATACAGGATGTTCAGCCGATAAATCCCTTTAAACGTACAATTCTTACATAGATAATAACCCAATTGACAGAATTACAAAAAAAAAAAAAAAATGATAGACTTACAAAAGATGTTTTGTAAAGTAAAAATATATTTTTTTTTAATATTTAGTTTATAAAATATAAGTTTATCACCATTTAAGAAAGATGTTTTTCTAGTATTTTAATTTACTTTTAAAAGAAAAAAATGATAGACATATAAAAATAAATTTTACTAACAAAATCTTAAAAACACAAGATTGACCAATCATATTTGTTCTTTTTTTCTTCAACTTCTTTCTCTCTTATCATTATCACATACCACATGGTGACATATAGATGCCACACGTGTTTATAAAATTTTGTTAGTAAGTGTAGCATTTTTTTTTAAAAAGATTTCATTTTAGGTACTAAAAGTCCGTTTGGTCTACAAAATATTTTTGAAGGAATTAGATATTGTCAAAAGAATTGAAATCTATTAACTGAATTGGAAGTCGGTAGAATTAAAATTTGAATGAATTATAATCTATTTGTAATTAGTTGATCGGAATGAAATGAAATTAATAATAATGATAATAATAATTAATAAATATATTTTTTTATACAAGAATAATAATATTTTTTTACAAAAAAAAAAATAAGTCATATAAAATGTTAATAGTTTTTATAAAATAAAATTGTTTTATATAAAAATAATAAAATTTATAAAAATTTTAATAAAATAATAATAGTTTTTTTATTAAATAGTAATGAACTTATAAAGTTATAATTTGTTGTTAAATAATAATCACTAACATATATATTTTTTTAATTAATATTAATAATAATTGATAAATATAGTTTTAAAATATAAAGTAATAATAATAATTTTAATAAACTTTATAATCAACTAGTAATTATAGAAGAGTTGTTTTTTTTTTATCAAATTTTGATTTCTATTGGAATTTTAAACTTTCCATTTAATTTGTTAAGGAATCTTGAATCCTTCATATTATGGAAATTGAAGAATTTCAATTTTTTTTTCTCTACGAACCAAACATGTTCATGAAATATAATCTGAATTCCATTTTGTCAAACAAACAGGTTATGGAACGAAATTCAGATTTCTATTTTTCATCAAATTCAATGGAATTCTACGAACCAAACAGGCCCTAAAGATTTTGTGCATTCATAGATTAAAGGTATGAAATTTTTGGAGGTCAAAACAACTTTTGTTTTAACTCATTATTCATTTCGATGATGTATCATCTTTGTTGTTTAAAAAGGTATTGGACTTCACAAATGGTGAACCGGAGGTTCTAATTTTACTTATGTTGTTTGTTAATTAAAGACTTAAAAGGTGTGGCTATGTGACAACTTAAGAATTATCACAAAGCTTTGTGATAATTCTTCATCGGATCGGGATTTTGGTGTATGCGTTAAGAACTAATATGTAGTGTGAATGTAATGTTAGAGACTTCGATTTATTTAACCATGTAAGAATATAAATACCCAACATCTCATATAAACATTTCCTAAGCTTTTGACATAATTGAATATTTTTCTCTCCAAGCTTTTCCTATTCTTTCACCCTTAATAACCTTCATACACACCTACTACACCTTCCACACACCAACTAAACAGTCATAAAAACTTAGATTTAGGTCTTAACTCTTAACAAAGTGGATAGCTTGGCAGATAACAACTTTTTGCTTGTAAAAGGGAAATTGAAAGGCTGGGATAGGTGGGTATGCGTTTTAAATGTCTATGCGCCTCAGGGAGTGACTGACAAATTGAATCTTTGGAACAAAATTCTAGAGGTGAAGGATCGATTCCATGGGCTGTGGTTTATTGGGGGCGATTTCAACGCGGTCCGGTGTCTTGAGGAAAGGAAGGGATCTTCACTTAACCTTTCCTGTACTCGTAACTTCATTGAGTTCATTGATAATGGGGAGCTTGACGAATACCCTATGAAAGGTAGTCGATTCACATTTATGAAGGAAGGGGTGAATGGTAAGAAGTTGAGCAAAATTGATCGGTTTTTGGTGGATAGAGATGTTATTGATGCCTGGCCTGATGCGGTGTGTCGTGCTATGCCACGCCGCTTCTCTGATCATAACCCTATTTTGCTGTTGTTGAAAGATTGCAATTTTGGACCGAAACCGTTTAGGTTCTTTAGCTCGTGGCTTGATAGGCACGATTTAGAAAGTGTGGTGATTGGGGCAGCGGATTCCTTCTCCTGTGGTGGTCCGCCAGACATTAGGCTCATGAAAAAACTTAAGCATATTAGAGGGGCTATAAAAGTATGGAGAGACGAGATGTTACAAAAGGAAGGCGAGGAATCGGCCAGATGTTTGGAAGAGCTGGAAGGTTTGGATTCTTTACTTGAGAACAGGGAATTAGACGATGAGGAAGAATGGGTGCATCTCGAATGTAAGAAAAGACTTGAAGAGATTGAAAATAATAAGGCGAGAGATATGAGGCAGCGTTCCAGATGTAAATGGGATCTTGATGGTGATGAGAACTCGAAATTTTTCCATAGCTTGGTGAATGGTCGCAAATTAAGCAATGGTATGAATGGGATTGTGCACAATGATGAATGGATCTCTAAGCCTAAAAAAATCAAGAAATTCGTTTTTGATTTTTTTAAAGAAAAATTCAAAGAAGAGTGGGCGGTTAAGCCGGAGCTATCGGGGTTCTCCGGTTACAGTTTATCTGAGACGGATGGTAATTTGCTGGTCGCGCCTTTTTCCACTGAAGAAATCAAGCTGGCAATTTTTGAGTGTGGAGATGATCGTGCTCCGGGCCCGGACGGGTTCAATTTCAGATTCATTAAACGTTTCTGGAATATTTTTTAGTCTGATTTTACGAGTCTATTTCATGCTTTTTTCTCAACAGGTACTATTAACCGCGGGTGTAGTTCGTCCTTTATTTCACTCATCCCAAAGGTGAAAGACCCGACTTCTTTGGAAGATTATCGTCCCATCAATCTTATGGGGGTCATTAATAAAGCTATTTCTAAAGTTTTGGCGAACCGTTTGAAGCTGGTAATCGGGTCGGTTATCTCTTACTCTCAATCAGCTTTTATTAAGGATAGACTTATCGTGGATGGTCCGCTGATTCTAAACGAAGTAATTTCTTGGGCGAAGAAAAAAAACAAGCAATTGTGCATCTTCAAGATAGATTTCGCGAAAGCATACGATAATGTGAATTGGAACTTTCTTGTGTCTATAATGCTGAAGATGGGATTCCCCGGGATTTGGTGCGACTGGATTTTTAGCATATTATCCACTGCTAGATCTTCGGTCCTTGTCAATGGTGCTCCGACATTCGAATTTCAATGTGGCAAAGGTATGAGGCAAGGAGATCCCATTTCCCCGTTTCTTTTCTTATTGGTTATGGAAGCTCTTTCTTGGATGATTAAAAGGGCGGTGGAGTCGGGAGAGGTTATGCGCCTTGATCTCCCTCACAATGGTCCGCGATTGTCGCATCTATTGTATGCTGATGATTGCATTCTTATTGGGGAATGGTTGGAGGAGAATGTGTCTAGAATCGGTAGACTTCTTAGATGTTTCTTTTTGTGTTCGGGGCTCAAGATCAATTTAAGGAAATCTTCCATTTTTGAGGTGGGGGTGGATCCGAATGAGGTCAGTAGGATGGCTGTCATAGCTAAATGTCAGGCTGGTGTGTTCCCTTTTTCTCACCTTGGTATTTTGGTGGGTGCCAATATGAATAAAATAGCTAGCTGGAATTTCATTTTCGATATTTTTCACTCTCGTTTGGCTAGATGGAAAGGAAAGCGGTTATCTATTGGGGGTAGGGTGATTCTCATTAAGTCGGTCTTGGAAAGTCTTCCTACATACTACTTCACCTTGTTTAAAGCTCCTTGTAAAGTGATCGATGGGCTTGAGGCCATTATTAGAAGGTTTTTGTGGGGGGGCTCTGGAGATTCTAAGAAAATTTATTGGGTTTCTTGGGATAGAGTGACATCTCCCGTGGACAGGGGTGGATTGGGTCTCGTCAGGCTTAAGGATGCTAACTTGGCTATGATTTCCAAGTGGATATGGAGATTTAGGAACGAACCGGGTAGTCTTTGGGTTTCGGTGATCAAATCGATTCATGACAATAACAGGAATTGGGCTTCTCTTCCGGTGGCGTCAGCAAGTAGCGGGGTCTGGAAATCCATCGTTAATACTATAGAGAAAACAAAATTTTATGGTGTTGGGTTTAAACAGATAATCAAAGGTGTCATTGGAGAAGGGACATCCATTCGCTTCTGGCTTGATCCATGGCTGAGCACCGAACCTCTCAAGGATATGTATCCTAATCTGTTCAAGTTGGAAAGGAAAAAGAGATGCTGGGTAAGAGATAGATTCGATGAAGATAACAATTGTTTCTCGGGTAAATGGAATTGGACCAGGAATGTCAACGGGGCTGAGGAGAACCAAGAATGGGACGGGTTGGTTAACTTGCTATGCTCCGCTTCCTGTTCTAACACCAGGGACATGTGGAAATGGTTGGGAGGCAATAATGGGGTCTTCTCGGTGAAGGAAGCTAAGGCGTTTCTTGGAAGTGCCAGAGATTATAGTAACAGATACGTCTTCAAATGGGCGAAATGGATCCCAAAGAAATGCTCAATATTTATGTGGAGAGCAGCTTTGGATAGAATTCCCACCATGATGGCCTTAAAGGAACGCAACTGTGGCTTTGGGAACCTTAGGTGCGGGCTGTGCAATGATGCTCCAGAATCGGTTGACCATCTTTTTGGGGCTTGCGAGGTTGCTAATCTGGTATGGACTTTGATTGGTTTGTGGTGTAAGGTCGGTCCTATTTTTGTTTTTTCGGTCAAAGCTTTGATCGAGCTTCATAAATACGTGGGATTGGGTAAGAGACCAAGGAAGATGTTCAAAGGAATAATCATGGCGGCTTGTTGGAATCTTTGGAAGGCTAGGAACGATTTCAAATTTTCCAATGTTGAAGTCAATGTCCGGAAAATTATGTCGATCATCAAGTCTACTAGTTTTAGATGGTACAATAATAGATCCAAGAATGACAAAGTTAGTTGGAAAGATTGGTGTACTTTCAATGTATAGTTGTATATAATAGGTTGTATTTGGTTTCCCTTGCGGATTTCGTAAGGGCCTGTGAATGAAAGTCGAATTTTCAAAAAAAAATTAAGCAAGTGGTGTGTTGTGTTTCTTTTGTTTCTTTTTGGAATTCAAAAACGAAAAGAAAAAAAAGAAAAAGAAAAGAGGGGTGTCATTTGGGCTAACATATTTTTTGGGTTGAAGTTTTGTTTTTGGGCTGATTTTTGGGTT
>JAOXNX010071028.1:0-10496 GCA_028566075.1 Solidago caesia | reverse complement strand
AGTAGGATGAAGTATACAAAATCCTACGTCGATATGTGTAAAATGTGAATTCACATAAAATGATTCACTTTCTATTGCGCACTGCTGATCATAATCAACAAACCTTAAATAAATTTTAAATTGTTTCACATTCCTAGTAAAAGCAAACTCGATCCAATTTTTAACATACGAATCAAACCTATTATCGTAATTTGCGTACAATTCAAACTTATTAAGATTTCCTAGCTGAAATTTAGCAAGAGCATTATCAACAGCAATAAAAAACTCAATAAACGGTAAATCATAAATATCAAAATCACCCAAAGCACGAGTTGCAGATTTAATAAAGGAAAAATCATCAAAAAGGAGACATGGAACTGATTGCCAAAGGTATTGCCATCGTTTTGAAAGAACACCAGTTCTAATGGCGTACTTTGTATCCGGCAAACGAGAAAGTATTTCAAGGACGATTAGAGAATCAGGTAACTTACTTATTCGATCTTCTTCTATATCTGTTTCGTGTGTTTTCGTACGTTTTAGAAGAGCACTATTTGGTGTTGTAAAAGAGCGATCCATCGAATATATGTGATTTAGGGTTTAAGTTGGTGTTGATGATAGAAATTAGTGTTTTAGAAGAAAGAAGATTCTACATGTATAATATGTTAGGTGCGTTTACGGATTTTAAGGGGTATTTTTTATTTTATTTTTTTATTTTATTTTTTTTGGGGTACGATGTTATATATTAAAGCCCAACGTGTAACACAGTCTGTTTAAGTATTTATCACAATGTGACTCTTAACTAAGCAGTTTATGTTTATAAGATCATCACAATATGATATTTATCTGAACACCCATGTATTGTGGATTAAAATAAAATTTTACAAGCTTTTATCTACTACAACAATGCTCGTCATAGATTTCCAAAAACAACGAGTTTAACAAAGTTTCGTAATGTGATTTTAATATTAACAACTTGTGTTTCTTTATGAAAATAACAATTTGTTCACTTTAGATAACACTAAATTATATAGTTCTGATAATTTTCTGAAAATAATGTGTATAACTAAAACTAGAAATGTGAAAATAAATCTTATCGATATACTACATACATTGATATAATGAAATCACTACATTATGTTATACAATTATAGGTGGTCAATTATAAACACATTCTGTTTAATTAATTATCACAATGTGATAATTGCCTTAACACAATACGCTTAGCAAAACATTTTAGAAAAAGATATATTTCTACACATTAGAAAACAGAAATGTACATATATATCTAATGTTAACTACACTGTTAGAAACTAATAATGTTATTTACAATTGTAGATTTCCAAAAAAAATGAACCAAACACCTAATTACCTAGAACGATTTTCATTGTTTTTCTGAGCAAATTTAACAAGTTTTTTGATTTCATCCTTGTCGTAACTTCTAACAAACTCTATTGCTTTCTTCAGATTATCTTCAGCACATTTATTCATCTCATGAGTCAATAACTTTGCCGCAAATCTGTGCCTTAGCCGCCTCAGTTTTACAATTTGTTCAGAAGATTCTTTTGGAAGATCACAGCTCCAGTCCTCATTAGGATGACCCATGTAGCATTCCATATGTCGCATCGCGAAAACACCGCAATCGACATTGTTACCCAACGTATTCCATTTCACTTTCATCTGTTTGGGTTTCAACAACGTAACATAGGGAGCAGCTGGATGACCGAATTCTTCCAAAAGTTTTTGAACAAAATATAGCTGTAAACAAAAAAAAATACATATATAAATATCAAAAATTACACATTTCATATTAAAAAATATATCAAATCCTTGTTTATACTTACAACGTAATTGCAGACTTTCTTGTACTTGGCAAGGAAATTTGGGCCAGCAAGCTTATTATCAAGAATATGAAAGGCTTTACCCTTGTCCCTCAAATCAAAGACTAACACAAAAAAGTGTTCTGATTTACAGATAGGTAAGAAAACCTGTTTACAAACATCAAAAATATATAATCAAAAGAATAACATACAAAAATATGTGTAACATATTCTGAGGTTATTAAAGTCAAATCTATTAAATAATCATTACCAGATCAACATTTCTTAATCTCAAAAGATAATCTTTCATTGCTGTGGTTTTACAACTTTCAAGGAACATACTGTATACTTGGTCTTTAGAAGGAACTTTGTCAGCAGTACACAAGACAGCAGGCTGTTTATAAATAAAAACACTTTTATTAATAAAAACAAATGAAAAACAAATAAAAAAAACGAAACATATCATACAATACTAAAAAATAAAGACTTACAATAAAACTGCAAGGGAAGAAAATCCTAGATACAGAGCATCGCTTCCTAGCCTTTTCTTCAAAGTTCAACATATACGCCCATACATCAATCACAGAAGCTTCAATATACAATGTGGGGCATAGAGATTCAAAGGCCAAACGATGCAACATAATATCCTCTTTTGTTGATACAAAGAGATAATCACTATAAAAAACAAAATAAAATTAGACGGTTTATAATCAATTTTGTATAAAAGTATAAAAACTTAAGAAGAAAAATTGAAAAAAAAACTCACTATGCTTCTCCCAGACCAGAAAAGATGTAATTTGACATAGCATATTCAGATCCGGTAAGACGATCTGAACCACAACTAATCCTGTTTACATAAGGTGATTTAAGAACAGCTGAGGGTTTAATCTTCCTTTTCTGAAAAACAGACTGAGCAGTCTTTGGAGTAACACACAACTTTTCTTTTTCACCAATTTGTCCTCCAGATTCAACAAACGGCTCAGAATTATCCTGAGATAAAAGTTTAAAAGTCGGTAACTCATCATTGTGTATAACTATATTACTTTTTTGCTTCGAAGAGCTACTTAGAAGACTTGTC
This sequence comes from Solidago caesia, assembly GCA_028566075.1. Classification (NCBI taxonomy): domain Eukaryota; kingdom Viridiplantae; phylum Streptophyta; class Magnoliopsida; order Asterales; family Asteraceae; genus Solidago; species Solidago caesia. The sequence goes on along the minus strand of JAOXNX010071028.1, from coordinate 7,622 downwards.
TTAAATTCTAAAACCTTAGTATCGCAAGTCTTAACAACCTCTTCGGCGTTCAACTCCCACCATTGAGTAAGACATTCCATTTCTTCTTCAACAGAAAGAACTAAGTCTTCATTTTCTTTCATTTCACCCTCAACATCTTCACCATCATCATTCATCACCTCTTTACCCTTGGTCTCGACTTCTTTTTCATCAACATTCTTTTTCATCAACATATATTTTCCAGCATCATCATGATCATCATCGTCGTCTCCAGCATCATCAGCAAAGAACTTATTAACCTCATCAATATCCTCCTCATTATCACCTGCAACTCCATCCTTCAATCCCTCATCAATCTTCGAATCAAATAACAACTCACCAACAACATCTTCCTTAACATGAGCAGCAACATCCATATGCTTTGCATCATCATTAACAGCATTCTTCTTTTCCTTATCATCAACTTGAACTGCATCATCCACTACCTCATCAGCATTCGCATCAACTGCAACATCATCCATTTCCTTTGCTTCATCATGTTCAACAGCATCCTTCATTTCCTTATGAACCTTTGAATCATGTAAAACATCAACATGAGCATAAGGTACCTCATCAAGATTCTTAGAAATAATGATAATTGTCTGAGCAGCAAGTACCTCAGCATCACTTTCTTTAATTTCCTCATCCACTGGATTTTCATAATGAGTGTTAACAGCAGCTTCATCTGAATCTAGGTTAACACATACATCATTCAAATCCTCACCATCAAACTTTCCATCTTTAGCAAATTCCTCATTAAGTGAGGAAACAACTGCAGCAACATTCTTGACTGCTTGTTCTTCTTGAACTTTCATGACCAGATCAGCATTAGCAATAACATCATCAATCTTTAAATTATAACTCATCAAAAATGGGTCATCTGGGAACTTGGACAACCCAACTTTCAAACTTTCAGATGCTGAAAGTAGCAACTTCTTAGCATCTCCAATCCTATCCTCAACAAACTTATAAATAGCCTATATATAGTAAAAGAAAATTAAAATAAGAATTCATAAACTACAGTTTTTAACTAGCCATCACATTGTAAAAACAACTGAAACACATTGAGTTTAGTATAGTATCACATTGTGATAAATAATTAAACACAATGTGTGAAGAAAACTCGTAGCATAAATACTGAAAAACAGAAAAATACAAAAAAATATCTCTAAAATCAAAATTTAAAAAAAATACCTCCTTTGTTTCAAAGCTATGATCCTTAACATCATCACAAATAAAAAAACCTTCCCCAGCTGATTCTTCTTCTTTAAAGTCTGATGAAAGCTCCAACATACCAAAGTAACCCGAAGCAAATTCTGCTCTTTCACGAGCAGACAAATAACCAGTCCAATTCTTGAATATTGGACGGCTACGAACAACGGGAACATCATCGCAAACAGTGCGGTCAACATAAAGCAGCTATATAAAATTAAAACAATACAATCAATATAAAAAACTGTGTTAAGTTATTTAAAATAAACAAAACAAAAAAGACCACACTCACAGTCAAAAAAGTTGCAGGGCCAGCAAAAGGGCATTTCGAAGGATTCTCCCTATCCCAGCTGCTTTTGCTTGACTTCAATGCCTTTAACAGGAACCCACACCAATCAATAGCCCGAATATCGGTATCATTTACAAGCCGTGCTTTTGATACACCGTACAAGACATCCTTAACAATGTACCCATTGCTCTCGGATGTAACCATTGTATTAGCAAAAAGCATCAAAACATTCATCTTGAAAACAATGCCAACACTGGTCTTGTTGTCCGTTATCATCTCGGCAATATGCGTAGGCCTGATTTTTTAATGATCAAGATTAAATTGCCACAGCCATCTCTTTACAAAAGGTGATTCACTGTTTGATTCGAGATCATAGATATTAACATCACCCATAGGGATACCGAAAACATCGTGCACAGCTTCCTTGTCACATTTAATGTCACCTGCATAATTCCTGATTACCATATCATTACTATCAAACTTGTCGACAACATGATAAGTGAGCTTCCCCGGAAGAGATTTAATGTTGAAGCCAATCAAAGAACCAAAACCCATGTCATTAACAACTTGCCGTTGCTCGGTAGACATTGATGTCATCACCGCACATAATTGGGACGGAGATGACCTTAGTCTAATAGAACGAACACAATCTTTCTGATCCTCATCAGAACATTTAATGATGGCTTTGGATTGATTGCAAGAAATCTTCAATCTTTTACAATCAAGTTTCTGACTTACACCCTCTGAAACAAACAAATTAATTACAAGAATAGAAATGAAAAATATCATCAAAAACGAAATGTGTTTATTAACAAATCTCAATATCACTGAATAAAAATAAAACTCATAAAAACTGTTATTGAGTTAAAACACAACATTTAAACTAGTTATCACGGTGTGAAAACCATTTGAACACATTGTATTTAGTATACTATCACATTGTCATACGTTAACTATGATAGAATCATTCAACACAATGTGCTTAACGTAATATCCAAATGTGATAAACAACCAAACACATTGTGTCTAATGAATTAAAAAAATTGTGTATAATGAATTCTATAAAAAAAATAACCTTTACATCAACTAAAAACTACAAACATCCTAAATCAAGCAATAGACATTTTTACACTATCAGAAACAATGAGTCTAAAATTCATCAAAACACAATGTGTTTAACGCATTATTACAAATGTCCTAAACAATTAAACACATTGTGTTTAATGAATTCTATAATAGTTAACGTTTAGATTAACTAAAAACTACAAACAAATCAAATAAAAAAATTAAACAATAAACCGTTTTACACTACAAACAATCCTAATAAATCTATTAACAAACATCATCTACAAATCACATATTGATAAACAACTAAACACATCACATTCTAAACCCTAAACCAAACATATAAAAAATCAAAAAATACAAAACTAAAATCAATAAAATCAGAAAAACCTATAAAATGTTAAAAATAAAAATAAAATACATAATTAAAAAAATAAAGCAACAACAACAACTAAAATTATAAAATCAAAAAAAATAATCATGATATAATTTTAAAAACTTTAAAAAAAAATAATATAGAATGTATTAAACTAACCGGAATCAGCAGTAGATTGGATAGAAATCACTTCCGGTTGCGACTTCGGCCGAATACGTCGTTTTTTAGCCGGAAGTTTCGATGAGTTTACCGTTGAAGACATAACGAACATAAAATGTTAAGAAAAAATAAAATGTTGAAGACGGAAAATGTAAACGTCAAAAACAACGACGATTAAATTAAAAAAAAAAGAACGAGAAATATAGAGAGAAAATGATAGAGAGTAAGAGCTCTGAAAGTAATAGGGAGAGACAAAGAGACGGTTTAACTTGAGTGGTAAAAAATGAGTGGTAATATAACTAATGAAACCAGAAGCGGTTTTACTTAATTGGAAAATGACGAAACTACCCCTCCGTGTTATAATTTTAATTAGAACCTAATGATCAATCCTAGCCACAGATTACGAACATCCAAGGGTCAGGACGCGTACTTTGGTTTTCACATAAATATTGGTTTGTAAATGAACAAACCACCCTATATATATATATATATATATATAGTGAAAAGTTATTTTAGGAACCCCTAAAAGATTAAGAACCTTTAGGAACTCTTTTTCCAACAATATAGGTAAGGGTACTGTTGTACTTTACTAATTAATTAATTTAATTAATACAAATTAGAATTAATTATCCCATAAATATTTCTAGTCAGTTACATATTCTTAGGTAGTTATGAATATGTTATTATCAAATCCCATAATTTGTTCTAAACTCCAAATGATAGATAGAATTTCTTCACAGACAAAACACGATATTTTTATCAAATGGAAACACAACTAACAGATGACTCTAACATTGATGAAGTTTACAAATCAATTGGATGAAAGTGATATTCTGCAATTTGAAATTTATGAAGGTATCTTGCTGTATTTTGTAATTTCAATTTATTTTATTGTGTTGAATTAGATATTCTGCAATTTATAGTTGCCATTTACATATGAATTAATTAATTTCAGACTTGTTTTACATTTTTTACATATGAATTAATTAATTTCAAACTTGTTTTACATTTTTTTTGCTTCATAAGATTTAAGAGTCTGATATATATGTTGCCATTTACATATGAATTAATTAATTCCTGGTTTTCTTAATTTGAATATGTTGTTGAATACAGTGAAATGAGAACTTATGTTTTAATGTTCACATATGCAATATATAAGTTTGTTAATTTGAATACTTGGTGTATATATAATATGTATTATTGAACATGTGTGCAGCCCACACAATATGTATGCAGGTCATGTAATGTAAATGCATGTTTAAGGGAAAAATCTATGCATATGTATGCAAATTTCTTAATTTAAGAATCTGAGTTTTGTGTATGCAAGTAGACATGTAAACTTATTATTGTTACCGGTTTTATTTAGTGTATACACATCACCATTTATTTGTTTGTTATATTAGGTGATTCATCCATTCCAACACATTGCAACGAAGCTGTTGCCGTCGAAGACATCAAAAAGACACCTAATGGAACCATTGTATCTTGGAATCCCGATATATTTTACGATTTTTAACATTAGATTTTTGTTTGTTACAGAATGTAGATTATTCCATTGTCATCAGTTATTGTTCACATATGATTATTTGATATTAATGAAGTCTATAATTGGTACTAAATAATAATAACTTGAGAGATACATAGTGGTTTTTTGCCATTATTTCTCACATTTTGTGTTTCAAATTTACGTAGTAAATAACTTTGCTCAACAAAAGATGAATACACATGCTCATATTACTAGTTATGCATATGTGATCCCAAAACATATGTGCACTTACGAATTTACACACATCAATTGTTCACATTCACACACGCACTTTTTATCTATTGGCAACCATACTCTGAATTAGCAAATACCCATTAAAAAAACTATCAATAAAAGCATCAAACATGAAATTACTAAATACCTAGTTATAAAGTTGTCATTCAAAAGCATCATGATGATTGTTTATACCCCAAAAAAAGAAACCAGAAATCACCATATGGAATGTTCCCTTTCTTGCACTCCTAATAGATTTAAAATAAAGCTAACTAAAAAATAAAACCCTTCACAATGTTATTCACTTCTTTTTGTTCATCGCTGCATACTCGGAAGCTTCTTTCATCGCCATGTCTTTGTGCACATTGTGTGGTGACATCAACAACTTTGTTTTATATTTCTTCCTTAGAATACTTAGCTATTATCTGACTTCATACCTTTTCCTTTGGTTTTCGCCTTCTTTTTGTTTGTCCTAGGTTGTTCACAGCTACAACTCCTTCATAGTCACATGTGCACATCAAGGGCGGTTCTTAGTGGTGTTAACATAGGTCCACGGACCTAGGTTAGATTGGAAAAAATTTTAGCAGGCATATGAAAAATTATGTTTGGACACATGTTATTCAAAGATTTGGACATAGGTAAATTATAAAATAAGCATTTTAAAGCATTTGAAGTAGTTGAATTGTAATTGGACACACGTGAGTTTTAATTTTAGATCCGCCACTAGACTGCACATCCATATTTAGTGTCCATAATACTATTTTTTACATATGTGCACACAAATGTTCAAATGTAACTACGAATGCACATATGCTCATTAGCTGAATTGTCGGTGGAATTTTGATCCAATGCTGCATACATAATCAGGGAAATAGTTGAACAACACGAACTTCAATGTATAAGCAAGTTTGGAAGTTGTGCATACAAAGACTGAGCATGATAATTTCAAGCAAAAACAATGAATGTCCAAGCGAGTTTATTCAAAACTAAAAAACAAGCACACGGGTGACTAATATTAAATGCCTAACAGATTGAAAAACATCAGGTAGAATGCTATTTAAAACATTGAGCTGATTACCTACATACTAAGTAAAACGTCGAGTAAATAGCAAACACCGAGCATATCTGCACAAATACTCATATGTACCTATGGATGATAATTTGTTCAACAATATTCATATATTCTCATGTCACCTATAATAACGTTTATCACTGAACATATATGTGCACAAATAATCATGTATGCTCATTAACACCCACGTAACACACACAAGTTCATATATGCTCATGTCATGTACTAGATTATAATTACATATCGATCTATATATGTTCATATATGCTCATGTCACCTATAATAACGTTTATCACTGAACATATGTTCGCACAAATAATCATGTATGCTCATGAACACCCACGTATCATAGATAAGTTCATATATGCTCATGTCATCAACAAAATTTACACTACATATACATACACATATGCTCATTACTAAATTCAATTTGATATTATATCTAAAAAACTGTGCGCTTCCCAAAAAATACATATTATTTGTTTTTTTTTTAATAAAAAAACCCTTTACCACCAATTACATATGATTTATACCCAAAAACCATATTAAAAAGTAAAGAAACATTACAATAATCAACGCAAATTGAATTACAATTACCTGTTTTTTCATCTTCTTGATTTCATATGCCAGTAATATATAAAACCCTAATTCTTTGTCGCTCTATTTATAGCGATCCACCAATGTTAATATTCTCCAGTTTTTTTGTTGATCACAATCGCACACTTTGATTTTTTGATTGGATTTCACGTTTGATTATTGATTTAAGAGTTAATGTCACAAATGGTCCCTGTGGTTGGCACTATTCGTATTTTAGTCCCTGTGCTTTTTTTTCGTTGCTAATCGTCCCTGTATTTTCCATTTTCATTGCCAGAGATCCCTCGCACTAACATCCGTTAATTTTGGCAGTTAAATCCCTCATGTGCATTGCACATGAGGGCATTTGAGTCTTTTACATATATAATAATAAACCTGCTTTTTTTTTTATTAAATCATACATACATTTTCTGTATATATATGTATCTATATCTATACCTATCAGCAATAAAGTATTCAATCTTCACCATTTAAATACAAAACACCCTTTCACCATTTCAATCCACTCATTTTCATCATCATCATCATCATTAATAACAGCACCAACAAATCCTCAAATCTAGCGATGGAAAAAAAAAAGGAAGAATCTAAAAGAAATAAAACCCCAAATCTGATGTCTAATTAACAAACATCATACATATATCCCCAAATCGATCTCAAGTCCAAATCCTATAACAAAAACCAACCCACTTGTCAAAACGAATGTGTATATATTTATCCTAACGGCATATATATCCATATCTATATTTGTATATATATCAAATTACAAAAACCCACAAGGAAAACAAACTGAATATATTATACATACACACACACATATATTTTCATGAAAACAACAAACCTTTAAAGGATATATATATATATATATATATATATATATTCATGAGGTTGAACATCGGTGGAATTTGTAAGTGGTTGTGGTGATTCTAAGGTTAAACAGCGGCGATGGTGGTTGAACATATATGTTTGAACAGCAGTGGTGGCACAGTGGGAACCAATACTTGTATAATCAGCGGCGATGGTGGCTGGCTCCGGCGACATAGTGGTGGTGGAATTTCTTGTGTTTTGCGGCTTCAAG
>JAOXNX010070984.1:0-10499 GCA_028566075.1 Solidago caesia | reverse complement strand
TTAATCAATTTTGGGCCTTTATTTGAAACAATAACAACAAACGATACTCAATACCGCATAAGCGGAGTTTGAAGAAGGTAAGATGTACGCAGCCTTACCCTTACCCAAAGATAGAAAGACTGTTTCCAGAGGACCTCCGGCCTAGGGCTTTCACCCTTAAAAAAATATTCTCGATGGCAAGGCGAAAGCCAAGCCGAAGAAGTGAACCGGAGAGATCTCGGATCTAAGAGAGAAAACTCTCCTAGAGAGAGTCTCTTCAACGGTCACTTAGAGAGAAAGAGTGTCTCAGAATTGAAATAATTGAAATGAGATTTATTTTATTTTTTTTTATTTTTATTATTACTTTTTTTTTAAGCAAAACCCTTGATCTTTGATCCGGGCTTCAAACCGACCAAAATAAACTAAAAAATTTATAAATTACGGATAAAAAAAAATTATTTATTTTTGTACGTGTAAAAATGTTTAAAGTATTTATATAATGTTTATTTTTTTAATTTTTATAGAAGCAAACTCTTTAGTTAAATATTCATACTCAATTTCCAATGATAATATTTTTCAGTTGACTAAATAGCTAACCCAAAAAATCTTTCAAATGACATTGTAGATCGTAGAGTTTCAGTTTAAAAAAAAAACTTTTTTTGACGATAGCAACGCATAGAAATAATTAACAAAAACTTTATAAGCAAAAAACTCAAAAATATTTTAAGCCCAATAACACATAATGTGATGGTCCTAACTATTTAGAGACCTTAGGCGATCGCTTAGTTCACTACAATTAAAGAGCTGGCCATGGATTTGAGATATATCTAATGTCGACCTGCATAGATTGTCACACTGGATTATTAACAAATCAATTTAATCTCTATAAACAATTAAAATATATTATTTAAAAACATTACATAATATTTAATTACCATCTTTTTAATAGGAACTATAGGTGATGCTTTATACTAAAACTAGTAGGGTACCCACGCATTGCGGCGGTACTTTTTTATTGCAAAAAATGTCATAAAACAAAAGCAAATGTATTCATTTTCTATTTAATCTACTCATTAATTTTGAAAGCTCATTGGAGAGAATAATTATCTTTTTTCTGTATGTAGAAACTATTATATGAACCATTTACACATTCTTAGATTAACAAATATTAAGAAATGTAAATAGAAGTACGTGATAATGTCATATCATTTCTGTTTTCAGGGGAAAATGATTTTATTGTCATTTTCCTAACCTATTATACCAACATATGTTCAAGCCGACCCGGACATGCATAACTTAGTAGCAGTTTTTTGGATTTTTGATTTACGAATAACATTAATAATAAGCTATCTATATACAAGGTTTCATATGCAAAGAGAGCTACTAAACAAATGAGCGGAAATAGGTGAAGGGAGGGAAAGATCAAACAGAACAGTTTCAATTAACATTTAAAGTATACTTCACTGTTGCATCTTTTTTGTTTCTTCCGTCGTATCTTATAGAGTATTTTAGATCAAGAAGCAACAGCAGGTGGTAGTTGAATGGCCGTATCTGGCAACATAGCTACTGTCACCACAAAAAGTGACACCCAACTGCTAAACTATATGGGTTTGCATTAGTGGAACCTGGACTCGAGCCTGATTGGCTTGATCCACTTCCATGCCCGCCTTGAACCTGATAGGGTAGTAATGGAATCACGGTTTGTTGCTCAATGTGCACATTCTGGCCAACAATGTAAATGGGACGATGTGCAATGTTGCCGGCGTACAATGCATCCGATTGTGGAGACAGGTAGTAATGATTACTGTTTTGGTTCATTGCTTTGTAGTTTCCAGCCTTGTTGAGTACAAATGCAGCAATTTCATGAAGTACTAAGCATTCAAAAGTTATCTTCTCTTTGTTTGCCTGGATAAGCACCAATAAGAAAATGAGATTATACTCAAGATAAGATAATCTGTAGTTTGAGTAAACGGTAACAAACAATTCTTAATTTTTATGAAACTCATACGTAAAATGACCAGTGAAGGACATCTTCTGAGATAAGATTTCAAAAGTTCCGTTTAACCGATAATTAGGTAAAGTTACAACTAATATGGAAGTGATTATTGGTTAGCAAAGAATCTCATAATCGGAAATGAAAGCAATCTATCTAGATGTCACAACCTACAAATGCCATTGTTTAAACAAAATAACAAACCTGTTTTTCGGAAATGAAAGTAATCTATCCAAATGCAACATATGTAAGCCGTAATACCCCTTAGAGATAAAATATAACCCTAATCGACCCATCCTATGACAGGAAGAGTCCCAGCTATAGCAATTTAGTACGTTAGACCTTTTAAATGTATTAATCATGTTTACGTAATTTCAGATACATACTTAGATAGTTAGATCTAGATAAAGAATGAAAACACCCTGATACATCAGCCACATTTTTATATATTTGAAACGGCAAACACAAATTTCCTATGAGATGATCACACAATGCAAGAACCTCTCAAGAAAGTGATTGGTTGCTGACCAGGACATTATGGATTTCCAATGTCATAGTAAAGCATCTGCCAGTATCAAAGTATATCATCAGATGAGCAAAATTATGCACCTTTCTAACCAAAATTGTTTTAAAAAAAGGCAAACTCCATTATCCCATATACCCATGTGTGATTGCGGATACACTACAATAACATAAAAAACCCAATAATTTAATAGATGAAATTCAAAAGAAGATGGAAATATAACTTACATATCAGAAGATGAAGCGATGTACACAGTAAAGCATGTAACTGACCAAAGGAAGCCACATGGAGTAGTGTAAATCTGTCACTAACTGAATACTCACTGCCTATTTCCAGCAAAAGAAGATGAAAATATATATTATCTACTTGATTCGGATCGATGCTATTCCATTAACTCCCCTTCCAGCAGCTGCTTTCGGCACTTCATGTATCTCCCTACGGAAGGCAACAGTTTTAAGATAAGACTCTATTTGCAAGTCAGAAAATCTGGTATACATTATGGACTCGATATGGAAATGCACTTCCAATAAAAGCAATTGAAAAACATAGCCATCAAGTTGAAACACAAATACCTTCTTCACTTTCTAATACTGAACCCCTCTCTCATCTACAGAACCTTAATTGACGTTTAATCGACCTTGGATGATAAAATGATTATCCTAACCATAAATAAGGTGCCTTCAACATCTAGACTTATGACCCTTTGTTTTAGATGCAAGACCTGATATTGAAAAACTGAAGTAATATGAAGTCATGTATCGAGTAGGACGACTAATGGATAAAACGACAAAAGAATCTTAAAACGTGAAGGAAAATCAATCTTTTGAATAAGAATGGTGTCATTAAAGTGTAAACGATGTACCTACAAACAACCAAAACTGAACCAGGTAAGTGCTTTTCCATCACCGCCAGCACCAATAAGTACAAATAGTCTACCAGCTACCGGTGACCCAGTTGCACCTTTCTGACATTCTGGATGCCTGAAGCTATAAATAATTAGCATTGTCTACACAATAAGAGTGGCAATAAGTGTGTAAAACAATGGTAGAAAAGATTAAACGGTCATTGACTTTGCTAAAGAAACAAACTCATTTTCACAAGCAAACATTTTAGTAACACTATATATCTGGAAACAATCAGACCAAAAGTTGAGTCTTTCTCAAATAGATAAAATTACCTCGCAATTTTACACGTGGATAAATTTCAAGAGCTTCTAGCATGTTAAGCTCCAAATCAACCTGTGATTGGCCCTAAATTACAAAAAGACAGATAAAAAAAATCAGGCATAGTAAGTTGAACAAACACTATAAAGCTCAAAAATTGCCGAAATGGCAAAATAAAGTATACAACTACACCACACCATATAATCTGGCAATATATAATCATCTAGTACTACCTACCTTGATAAAACACACATACATATAGATTGTCAGCTAGCTGCCTATATAGAAATGTATCCTTCTTGATACGAAGTGCTAGAGTACGTGTTGGACTACAAAGCTTTTAACAAACTTAGTTGGTTACCCATGAAAAAGTCAGAAAACATACCTCAAATTTAGTAGATCTTATAATACTCAGAATATCACGATCTATAAATTAATAACAAAATAGAGATTTGGAATAAAAAACCCTCCTGAAATGGCTTGCATTTTCCCCGCATGACAGGTCGGATTCTTGTAGATCCGGCAATAAAACCTATTAATTTAAGAAGATGACAACGGAAAGTTTTAAGATCTAACAATAAAAAACAGAATTAACAAAAAACATAACAATATAACTCAAAGAATTACATTTGCAATGGCATCCACATTATCCAAGCCATGGTCATAATATACACAAATCACATATATACGCAAAAAAAACATACATACGCCATAAATAAAATGAGTAAAGAAATTGATGATAGATAATGGCGGTTTTTGGTACCTTTGTGACTGAGACGATTTGTGTATGGTGGCGATTGAATGATGATGGCGGCACCCAGATCTGAAAAATTTAACAAAAGTAATTAGAGAAATTTATATAAAAAATATATATACGCAATAAAGAAATTGATTCAATAAATTGATGGTGACTGATACGATTGGCGATTGAATGATGGTGGCGGCACCCAGATCTGAAAAATTAAACAAAAGTAATTAGATAAATGTGGATGGCGGAGGTGGTGATGAAGGGTGTGATTGAGTAAATTGGTGGTGGCGGCGGCATGGTATACACATACTCCCGATTGCAGCCGGTAGCGTTGGTGCCTCATTAATAGCGGCGGTTGTGATGATGGACGGCGGAGGTGGTGATGATGGATGAAGAAGGTGGTGATGATGGATGGCGGCGGTCGTGATGATGGATGGCGAAGGTGGTGATTAAGGGTGTGATTGAGTGTTGTGTGTGTTTTCTTTGGGGGGGACGACGACTATGTGTTGTTTTGTGTGTATTAGATTAGGGTTGTAAATTGTAATAGGGGTATTTTTGGTATTTTAGGAAGGGATAAAAAACATAACTAATTTTTGAGGGGTAATTTAGTCTCTTCAGTAGGCTTTTTTGAGATTTGGGGGGAGGGTTCCCCCTTTAATAGGGAGTATAGATATGGATAAGATAAACTCTTACTTGTGCCATGTTTGAGATACAAGCATCTCTTATGAACATTTGAATTGATACTATGACCCATCCGTTTTGTCTTATAAACATATCCTTTTGTTGTTGTCGATTTTATGAATTTGGTTGAAAATTGTGAAGTTAAAATGTTCGAAAAGAGATTGCAATTAAAAGTATAAACAGTTTTAAAGTCTCAAATGGATTGACTTTAGTATAAAATGGATTGATTTATAGTCTAAAATTATGGTTAAAAAATATGTTAAAGAATCTAGATTGTGTAACGTTTTGTTTTATTTTTAAATTTGTAACTGTATACTTTGGTTTCTAGAATCTTGTTAGGGGCAATTTTCATAATATAATATTTTCTGCCGTTCAAAAAAAAATATTAATCAAAATACGTATGGGTTATTCTTCTTATTTGAGTTATCCGATTCTATATCTATTCAACCCATATAACAACCCATATACCAATCCATATAAAACAATTGGGTTCACGTTATCCGAATAACTTATCCATCCCGAATAAGGTAACAAGGTAACAGATATAATCTGAATTCCTTTAGGTCGGGTTCGGTCTGGTTATTTGGATGTTGTTTTTTTTTACATCACTACAGTTTGGAAGGAACCAATCGATCATAGATCAATCGGTACCCGTGTCCTTTGAAACTTAGGGTTACACATGTAAAAACTTATTTGTGAGGTTTCAACTCCTAGCATGTGCAGTTTTAAATGAAGGTATTTTACTAGCGCATGTCTCTTACGGGATGGGATTGGAGGGTACCAAAATTGTACCAGGGATCAGAGGTTCCCTTTCGATTTACCCCCTTTTTTTTTCTTTTATTAATTTTTTATTTTTTATACGAAGGAGCAACAATGCTAGGGTCGATTGTCGACAGCCCACATACTTCCATTGCAAGCGATGTGAACTCTTTTTGTCATTTTGGATAGACTAAATATTATATACTATTCCACGTACTTCCACGTATATGATAAATGAAATTGCAAGATAGAGTCCATCATTTTCTATACGTATTTATATATTCACGACTCATATTTTACTGCATTTGTATGAGCGAATTTTTAAATCATCTTTCTGATGGAAAACATATACATCATTTATCATTTGATGTATAACGAGGTTAATACGTCTGTGCTTTGCTACGAATATAATTATTAATATATATGAATTTTAAGTCGGAAGACAAAATGATTATTTTATTTAAAATGTTAACAGACAAAAAAACTTAAAAAGAAAATCATAAAAAGAACCGTAACTAAACATTTTGGTCTATTTGATCTCTTTATTTTAATTTTTAAATATGTGATAATTGTTACCTAATATAATTATAATATAATATTTTAAAAAAAAATACTTATATTTAAATAAAGAGTCCTATCAAACTATGTTTCTAATTATTATTATTAGTTAAATTATTTAATATTATTTATATGAAAAGTAATTTTGATTTGATATTTAATAAATTAATATAACGTTAAACCATGAAAAAACCCAAATAAAAGTGTAGTATCTTCTTTTTTTTCCTATTTAGATTTTGATCATCTAAAGTTTCTTAATTAACTCCATAACTTCATCAAAAAATTCTTTATTTTGATATTCTAAAGTTTCCCATATGATGTTATCATATACAAATATTACCATAACACATGACTTTCACCATCTATATATACATTTTTTAACATAATTTTCTAATCATTCTAACCATAACATAACATATTCTACATCTTTAGAGAGGTATATGATTTTTCTTTTTTCATTGTTAAATAAGTTATTAATGCGGAAAAAAATTGCTTATAAGATTTGTTGTATACATTCTGCTCATTTAGTTTTTTCTGCTAAATTTGCTTATTAATATCTGTTTGTGGTGAAATTTTGATTAATCTTTACGTTTTTCTATTATTAATTCTTAATAATTAAAAAACACACACACACATACACACACACACACACACACACACACACACACACATATATATATATACACTCGTTATTATTATATTCCTCAGCTATCTAAATTTAAGAAAAATTATGTATTGTTTGCCGTCAAATAATAACTTTAGATAACTATAACTAAATACAATCATAGTTTTCTTGATTAGTCTATAAACATATTGCATTTCATTTCCTATTCATCAAATAAACATATAAAATTAATATAATAAAAATGTAGGTTAAATATAAAAAACATGACATAACCCGTGCATCGCGCACAGATATTAGAACTAATAAATGATTAACTAATGATAGAATCAATACGAACAGTATCTCTCCTTTTCAAAAAATTAAAAACAGCATCATTTTGAAATCGCCTCAGTTCTTACCAAACTGCATAGATCCGTTCTTGATAAGAAAGGAACTTTTCATAATTAACAGGTAAAATACTTTTTTACTTAAAAAAGTGATTAATTCAATATTATAAAAGAAAGAGTATTTTTATTTTTTGTTCAAATTAAGCATACTGCAGTTTGTACACAATCTTTCATAACCACATGATCGACAATCCACATGTATTAAAAAAAATGACATGACAACTGAACACATACTTATACAGTTATACGATTGAATTTAGTTAGAAATAACACAAAGGAATTCAGTCGTATGTGTACGTGTTTGGTTTCCACGTCATTTTTTTGATACACGTTGATCATCATGTGGTTAATGAAAGTCTATGTGTACAAATTAAACACGAAGGTTTAATTTGAACAAAATACCCTAAGTGAATTAATTAGCTTTTTTAAGTGAAAATAAATATTTTACTTATTAATTGAAAAAAGTTCATTACTCGTCCTTTTTTTTTACAATAAACTCTATAATTTATTACTATTACTACTATGTCTATATCAATTATTTGATAAATATCACAATATAACTTAATACCTAACATTAAATTTATAAAAATTATTTTGAGGATGTAGTTCATGTAGCTTGTACGACACACCTTTTATATTTTATTATTTTATGAATCAAATGAAGAATTTCTTTTAAACTGCTAACATATGCACGCAAGCAAGATAAGTATATGAAAATTAAAAGAAAAACATGTTTTTTAAAGAAGTTAGTATAACAAGAGATCCGACTTTATATGAAACAATAAGTGTTGAATTAAAATGATAAAACTTTGGTCGAATTTACAATCTTAATTTTATTATTTATAAGTTTACTCGTATATCATATATGTACGTACGTTAAGTCTCGAGTTAGCATGACGATTGCAATCAATCCAAAATATGGGCATATATTGTATTGAAATCACGAGTGAGAATCAAACTAAGACTAATAGACTATTACATGATCATAAACTTTGTTTATTAATTAGTACACAACAAAGGTTAAAATGTTACTATTTTGCAGGAATATATACTTACCTACTACTCCCATGCACCAATCCACCATAAACAGCAATATTTTGTCATGTGAACTTCACAGTACTCTACTAGCTGTTTTCTAATTAATCTAGCTTTTTTGTCGACTGGTGGCTTTTTGGTACATGATTCATATATAGTGTTATTCAGGGTTCTCCCATCATAGACTATTACTTTAATTTGTTCGTTTTCGTGACTCATATTTTTCTTAACGTTCGCAAACCAAGCAACACGCGTCTAGTCTTATCGTGTTACGGTTTATGCGGATTAACTCTTAAATTTCAAGTTATCTTGGAGTTAATTTGATTGTATCCATGATTTATTTGAACTTAGATCTTACAACTCAAGTTTCTTGGTCATCATGCTTTTAATGACAATTCTTTTCTGCCTAAAAGTTACTCTAAAACTAGTGGTAAAACCTCACGCAGATAACTCTCATGTCTTCTCGATCGGTAATGCTCGATTTAAACTTATACGTTTTAGGAGTACATGACGTAATTGAACATAAACAAAAATTGACATCCAAAAATCTTGGATGTGTCATTAATTACAAAAATTGAATTTCATATGAAGCAGTGGCTTATGGTTTTAGGAGTACATGACGTAATTGAACATAAACAAATATGCATTACACATTACACAAAACTAACATTACTGAAAAGTACATTACTTTATGCGACTTAAAACCCATATAAAAATATAATTATAGATTACTTTGATATTATTTCCCTTTTCATAACTAATATAATTAAGAGGTTGCCGGATGTTCAATTGTTCATTATTGTATTAACGGGTAAATAAATGAGGTTTTTCTATTCAGGTTGTGTCGGTTTACTCAATTTATCAAAATTTCTAGGAAACTTATTATTTAAACTTATTTTATAGTAGAAACACATCCAAGATTTATGTATGCTTGACAATAGCAAATTATTTAAGATAAAGGGTTATGTAAAGATAATTTATTTTCTTTCAAAAAGAATGTAATTTCCTAGGAAGCGATTTTTTTTTTATTTTTATTTTTCTCTTCATTTGTAGATATATTTGATTTTTTAAGGTTTAACAACTTAAAGTAATTCATTCATTATTCTTAAGTAGCAAAATAGGGTGTATATTGGTTGTGTGGGCCTTTAATTTTGGGCTAATAAATATATAAAATTTAAATCAAATTGGGTGCCCACAAAAGTTTTAAAATTGGGCCCGGATTTTTTTTTTTGAAATAGGTTTTGGCGTTTTGGGCATTGTTAATTGTTTTCTCGATTATCAATGTTCATCTTTAAGCTGTATAAAATCAAGAGGTTTGAGTCAACATCACATATACATAATACTAACTAGTGTAATACCTCGGGCGTTGTCCAGGTTTCGTGTAACCTGTTTTTGCATTGGGATTTTTCAACAATGTCTTCATTATTGTTAGCTATATTTAAGTTGTGATGACATAAACAAATGGGCCAATGTATATAAGAAAAAAGGAAATAATAGGTAATATGGATTTGTATTTGAAAAAAAAATCTATTTTGCCTTCTGAATTTTATTAAATGTACACATTAAGTCCCTATTATGTGAAAACGACAGTATCTAATATGGGTACTACCCGCAGTACGTATACTTTCCCCTAAAAAAAGTGTTTGATTTACCAAAATAAATAAAAATATATAACTTTAGCTCATTATACAAGTTCATCTAATTACCTAGTACCATTTTCCTTAGTTGAGTTTATAGTATACATTTTGTACTTACATCTATACTAATATATAAAACATCAATCTCCCCTTTCTTCAAATTACAAGGTTAATCTATCTAAATTATCCATCTATATTCAACACACCTATCACCTAACATACATTGTCTACCAAAAACCTCTTAATGAAATAATTTACAACATATATCTCGCAACTATTAAAATAACTAAATTGTCCATTTTCAGGGCCGGCCCAAGCTTTTTGGTGACCTTAAGCGAGATCAATTTTGGGGGCCTAGACGTCTAGTTTGTTAGCATACAAAGTAAAAAGAGGGGGTACCTGCGTGGTCGGT
>JAOXNX010070965.1:0-10500 GCA_028566075.1 Solidago caesia | reverse complement strand
CAAATAACTACATGATAAAATCAATGTTAGAATCTTATATCGTAATAGTGTGAGTAAATTAAAATAAATCAAATAGTAAAAATAAAAATAAAATTCATATGTATTTATGATTATTTTATTTATTTATGAATAAATGTTTATAAATTTACCAATCATCTACATAAACTATATAATATTATTTATTTATTTAGGAGTCTGTTTCAATTATTTATTGAATTAAATTGGTTCATAGACCAATATCATTATGAAAAATTTAATAAATATTAGATTTATTTATTTCGTTTTAAGAATAAAAAATAATAGCTGGTTTGTTTAGTTGACAAAGATAAAAAAAAAATTTGATAACAATTATTTATTTGGAAACAAATAAAAAGTTAATTATTTTATTCATAATATATTGATATTTTTTAAAATGATATTGTAATGAAAAAAGAATGTATGTAATATATCATGAAGATGACACATGATTTTATCCTATGTGACAATCTATGATGCACTTTAGATATATGAATTATATATATATATATACCTAAAGGATGTTGTTAGCGTGCATAATACATATCCATGTCAAAAGTCCGTCTCGTGGATTTTATAATAAAAATACAACTAACCCATTTATTTATTTACTTCCAATAATTATCTAATTATTTGTATATAGAAAAACCAAACTTTTATATAAATTTAATAAAATTAATACTGTCTTAAAAACTAAAAGATTTTGGGAAATCGACTTCATCATTATATGGACTAGAAATGTACCCGCGCGATGCGCGGGGTGGATATTTTTTTGAAATTTTTTAAAAATTGTGTATATGAAATTCATAAACGTTATTCAGTACATGCATCAAAAGATGATGGTGGCCTGCAGCCGGCTTCACCGACCGCCGGTTCTAAATTGCATTACACACGGTATATAAAAAATGTGTTTGTTATTATTGCTAGAATATTTAAAATTGATTAAGTAAATTAATATAAAAATAATATATAGTTAATTAATATATAAATAATATAAATATTAAATGATATGATAAATATGAAAATGTTTAAAAAATTTTAAAATTAAGACACCATCCATTTGATTTATAATGTAGTATAGATATACATTTTATTTAATTTAATTGTATATAGAAAAGCCAAACTTTTATATAAATGTAATAAAAATAATGGTATCTTAAAAATTAAAAGATTTTGGGGAATCGACTTCATCATTATATGGATATGGATTTGATTTGATATTATTTTTTAATATATTTTGTATATAGTTTTTAATTTTATTTATTATAAATTCAAATAAATGAGGTTCCCGACGTGAAGCGGGGAAATATTTCTAGTTTGTAATAAAATTGATAGCCCATTGTATCTAGAATTAACATTAGGCTTGGCCCATTTGTACAATTGTACATAATGTTTAAGAACTACGTTTTAATCAAAATAAGAGCGCAAAATGACTAGTTTTTTTTTTCTTCTTTTTTTCCCCCCGAAAAGTATGATTTATTTGCGAATGACGAGAGGTCTAGCATACGTTGTTTTAACCGGGTTTGCGTTAGATACCCCATCGCAGAATAAATCTCCAATTTAAACCTCTCGATGAAAAACTTCTATCACCCAGAGATCTGGAGAGGAAAACTCATTCAGGCCCACATATAGATGGAAATTAAATACGGATACCCCAAATATGCCCAGATTAAGACTCGAACATGAGATTTCTTGTGAGGAAATATGCCTTTTTACTACTAGAGCATTTGGTGGTGGTTGCAAAACTAGGAAGTGAGGGCTTCCCTTATGTATGTTTGATGGGTTTTGAGGGTAATAAGTGGATCCCCAATTTTTTGTGTCTGGTGTTTGACTATACCATGAATACTAATAGATTTGAATTTGAATGAGAGAAGTGTGATGACAAAATAATTGGTTTATTACATCATTTGGCTAGTCGAGTAGTACACTACATAACATAAACATACGTGTATAGTTTACACTTTGGTGCTATAAACCCTAAACAATATATACTTAATTGGTGTATATACTACTTGTATTGCTAACCCGGGCGTTGTAATGAACATTCTTATGGTAAGTTTAATCTAATAACTTTACTTTCATCTTCGATCATACCCTTTTGAAGTTGTTTACACATGGAGTAAAATGTGAATTTTGATACTGTTTAGTAGTGGTGCACAACGATCTCAGTTCCATAATTTGTTCCTCTATGACCTGGACCTCACCGCACCATACTTGGTGACAAGCGCGGTCTTGTTAAATTATTGGCTAGATAACCACTTGAAAGACTGGCCCTATCGGTTTAATTAAACTAGTATAGTTTTTTAAATGTTGGCATTCTTTACCGTTTTACAACTGAAAGCTATAAACCTCTATTTAACTATTTCTTGCTTATATTCGACTCGAATTTACTTGCTTTAACTTTCATCTTCGAATCCAATACAACCTACTTGTCGGATTCAGTAAGACAATAACTATTTGATTGTTGAATTCTGATTCTGAAAAGTAACTTGACTCTCCTGTACAAAATGTATGAATGATATATTCTATCCAAACTATTTATATATGTATCCATTTTTGGTGTTCAATAGGGTGTTTCCAGGAATATAGTCGTATACAAGCTTATTTGTAATTGTCGAGCGGTCCCAAAGAAATCGCTATCTATAGGGACATTGTTGGGTGGTAGACCATTTAAAGTCTCTTTCAAAGGGAACATCATATCTTGGGCATTCTTCTTCTAATAGTTTGGTGTTATATAATGCCATTTGGGTTAGCTAGCTCTGGCCCCATTTGGATATCAAGTGACTAATAATTTGTTCACTTTTTGTAGACAATTTCAAGTGAATTGACTTCGGTGTTGTTTACTGTCTTCGTGTTTTTAATCATCAAAGTCTCTCTGTGTGTGTGTGTCGTTAGATACATAGATTTTGTTATCACGTATGACTATTGATTCTTTCACTTTTTGTATACAATTTCGAGTGACTTGACTTGACTTCGATCGGCTTCGTTTACTTTCTTCTTGTTTTTAGACTTTGTCATCACGTGTGGATGATCAACGTCCTAATAAAGTACAAATTAAATACTATTGTTTTGGATTTATATTTTGGTTCTATCGGTGAAAGGATAATCTAGTAGTTTAGAATAATTGGTATGAGGCAACTTGGGGGAGGGGGACTTTCACCATGTGGCGTCACGTAAGCATGTAGGAAGCTTATCAAAAAACTTGGAGTGAGACAACCTAGCTAGGTGGGGGACTTGCGCCATGTGTCATTCTAAGAGCGTTAAGTATGTGTAAAATAGGCGAATATGTGTGTAGAGTGTGTGTAAACATGGGCAACTTTTGCAAGCCGTGGAGGTGGTTGACAACTTGGAGGTCGCCGCCGCCTAGTGGGGTGATGTAGCTGGCGACATGAGGGGCGTTTGGGTTGAGGTCGCCCAAATGGATGTCTCATACCCTTTAGTCTTAGTTGCTTAAATTTAAGCTTAATAGCTCAATAACAATTTTTTTTTTTTATAAAAAAGCTCAATAATAAATTTATAAAAAAAACTCATTATTATTTGGCGGCATCCTCGAATAAGGTTTTTCATGCTATTGTATCAAGTAGCTTTTTATGACTAGCGAATAGAAGCAACAAAATCATGCTTTTTTGGCCCTTATGGGTCATGAACCCCTCTTTTTGTCTTTTAATTTAATTTGTTTGTTATTCAGTTTCTTACCGAATGTTTTTTTATTAAAAGTTTTGGTTGGTGGTTAAAAAAACAAACAAAACTCATTATTAAATAATAAAAAAGCTCAATAAAGTAAAGAGTTATCATACGGATAGCACATCCACATAAAGTTATAAAATGAAAGAAAAATCGTCAAATGTTTTCAACACGCTAAACTGTTTTATTGAAACTATATGGCAATTTAATATATTGCTATAGTTATTTTGAATCATATAAAGTTAGTAAAAGATCAAAAATGGAGAAAGTGTTAAAGAGGTCTAACTCTTTAAGTGTCAGAAGGAGAAAATACTTGGTGCGTTTGTTTTGTAATTAGGTTTAGTAATAAGTTTAGGTTAATTTGATTATAAAGACAACATTTACTATTGAAAATATATCTTAATATTGTAAATTATTGATTCCTTGATTCTAGTTGCTATTATAAAATAAAAAATAAAAAATAAATAAGAGAGACAAAGGAAAGCTATGGTAAGATAAAGAAAAAGATATTAACATATGATTGTTTGTTGTACTTCCCAAATCCTTGCATTCAACTGGGTTTTTAGACGGTTTAAATCATCCGTAACTCACCATATTGAAAACTTGGTTTTATAATATCACGCTAGTAATACATTGACCCAACATAATGAATTACTTTTACAAGTAACCCGTTACATTGAATTATGTAGTTATAACCTCAATTGCATTGTGGTTAGAAAGTCAAAGGCAAGCCATTAAAGAAGCAAAATGTTGTTGCATCTCTTTACCTTAAAGCTAAATTTACAATAAGATTTGGTACAAAGTGTAGATTGAAGGGAACACCCCGATCCCTGATACCATATTGGTACTGACATGTGTAGGCCGTATAACTCATGCCCTAGTAAAACTCCTCCACCAAATATTCCACACTTGAACAATATTTATGGTTAAATATCCTCAATAATGCTTGTAGACGGATTCAAACTTGCGTCCCACAATTTGGTAAGGGAAAAACATGGTGGGGCTCGGCTTTATAAGGGGACTGGCCAACCCTTCTATTAAGAGTTGGTTAATTTACAATAAAATTTTACGGTCTTTTTCTATTAAAGTTACATGGTAATTTAAGAGAAATTTTTTAATTGTTCGATAACTTTTTGAGACATGATAAACTAAACTTATAAATAAAACATATAATATAAATAATTTAATATGTTCATACACTTAAACCGTATCTTAATTGTACTTGTAAACCAAAATCGGTGGGGCCAAATAGACACTTGTTTTGTTTGTTAGCACTTGTCCTTTATATAAAGGCAACACCATGCCATGCACTCTTCTTCAACTCACAAAAAACATATTTTGTTTCGAACCACTTCAAACACTAAACTTTCTATCAATGGCAACTGTTGCTTCCAGGTTCATAAGGAACCCGTCACCACCCAAAAGAGGTCAGATAAAGATCAAGATTTTTAAAATCGTTGCTAAAACACTGAAAGATTTAGCATTTTGGCTTGCCCGGCCCGGAGGTGAAAAGAAACCTTCTGAAGATGAAATAGGCATGCAAGGAGGGATCATATCGACCAAGATGGCGAAAATGGGAACAAGGAACGAGCTAGTGGCGGTGGCTGTATTTCGACGGCCTGAAAATAATTAATCAAAAGAGTTGTAAAAATGCTTTGTTTCGGGTGGGTTGTTAAAAAAAAAACAACAAAGGTTTTCCGGTGGCTTTACTTATTGGCTAGTATAAAGTTTGTTCTTAGTTGTAATGTAATGATATTTGGATAATATTATTAGTATAATAAGTGTTGTGAAATGTGAATGGTAGCCGTCATAATATATTGGTTACGGGGATGTGGCCAAAACATCATGGAATTGTAGGAGTAAGTAGTAACTTATATCTATGATGACTGGTATTTAAAATAGTTAGTTTCATTTATGTGAATTGGCTTTGATCGACTATGGGTAAATGTTGCTTTTAAAAGACTAATTAATCCTAAGGCGACTACCCGCTTTGTGGGTATCCCGGAGTCGTCGCATCTAAGCCTCCGTGGCCACGGGGTACGTAGATTTTTTTACTTTTAAGATTTGAACGTGGGACCTCCAGGTATTTTTACCAACGAGATCTTAGCATTAGACCATCACCTTTGTGGTTCATATAATTTTCTTTTATTTAATTTAGTTTGAAAGTTTGTTTGTACAAGTTGTGTGTTGAACTCAACATGCACTATAATCATCCAAGAGTTATCGTATAATGTGTTTGATGATATATTGATATGTACATGCTTCCATGATTTGTATTGATTTCGGTTCGATTGTATAGTTTCTTGTGTTTCAAATTCAATGAGAGTGTAAATACCGATTTCATATCATTATATTCATCCTTAACAATGTTTAAAAACTTATGACCAAAATTTTATTGGATTCTACTAGCTGGATTGGATTAAACCAATTAATTCTGTTAAAAGAACTTTCAAGAATACTAGAACATAAGAAAACTAAAAAATACATGAAAAAAAATGCAACTAACTGTGAAAAAATATTTTCAGGTACATTCCTTTTTACTAAAAAAATAAATAAAAGTTTGCTAATCACAGTCTTTAGTACTATGTTTAACTCGTAGCAAAGTATTATATATGATGGTTGACAATTATTTTTAACAAGCGGTTAATTTTATATATAATTATATATTGCATGTTAAAGATAGTTTTTAAGGGCAGCAAAATCTTATAAAAATAATTTTGGAAAATGCTAAACGAAATATACAAAGGTTCAAAACCCAAATGTTGGGCCGGGTCCATTAACGTTTCATACCCATATGGATTTATTATCAAGGGTTTAAACGTTTAATACGCAATTGTTAAATAATTCTATGTGTTTTTTTAAAAGGCAATGTATTAATCACTTGCAAAACTCCCCAAGTACTCGTTATAAGGTAGGGCGCCGAGTTGATCTGAGTTGGCCGATTACTCCGAGTACTTCCCGATTTGGCCGCTTTGACCCCCCGAGTACTCCCAACTCCCTAGTCGACCGACCTAGGAGCGCCTAACGACTTCCGCAACCTTGGTATTAATTACTCCAAACTCCCAAACAATAAGGAAATAAAAGAGCTATCCTGTCCGGGTTGTTCGGTGTATAACAAGCTCTGAGGATCGAATGTTAAAAAAAAGAATGAAAAAAAAAAAGAAGCTATAAACTATCAAGCTTTGTTACATTACATTACATCAATAAGAATCATTAACAAAAATGATCCTAAGCGGGTAACCACTATTCACCCAAAGATGTTAACCGGGTCACGGATCCAACTAGACCCATTCCATCCTGTCTTTGAGCATCCATTCGAAATCCACAATAAGGAAAGTCTTTGTAGTTGAGAAAAGATGTCATCATTGGTTCTTACATCATGAGAAGCATGATAAAGCCGGTTGCGTCGTTTCCATATGAGCCATATACAAACACCATGAAACGCCTTATTACACCATTTAGTAGTATTACGAATTAATGAATGACCCCGTAATCACATCGATCCTTATTTCCAAAACTATGCCTAACATACACCCCCAAGTTGTGTTTGATTTTGACTAAATTAATAAATTTTACTTACATTACACAAAATATTTTGTTTATTTAATCCAAAAATGTTTACTCAGAAAAGTCATAGATGTGGGTTTTCTAGTAAAGTCATTTGACTTTTCAATGTCTGTCTTTAACATAACAATATAACATTCACGTACAACATTAATTATTGAATAGTAGTTTTTAAATAATGGCAAAAGTGGTAAAAAGACTAAAAACAATTTTTGTTTTTTGTTTTTTTTCTTTCTACCAAATCCTTTGGTTTAAGTGTTTAACACACAACAAATAACAGTACTCCTTGATCTTTTTGTAGACTATATCTATAGTTCTTTTTCAGATTTAGTAGTGATTTACAATGCCATCAAGGATTATAATTGTTTTCCTGATTGTGAATTTCAAAGACTTTTAAAACATTATAAACGAATATAATGAACATATGTGAACAAATGTTCACGAACATGAAGGAGCAAGTAAGAGCTATGTTCATCTTCGTTCGTCTAGTTAAAGAAAATTATTATTTTGTTCATGTCCTTTCGTTTAATAAATAGACGGATTCGGTGGCGGACTGTTTATGATTTCAATTCATATATAGGCTTACAACAATCCTCTATGATTTGGAAATCACTCCTAGCATTGCATTCCACAGTAATAGTAGTGTTGTATCATCATAACTAGTATCTATTATAAGGAGATGATTGGTAGGAAACTCGTAATGGGTTGGTTATCCATTTAAATGATATGATATTATTTTAAGACTGTCTATCATTTTATTTTAATTTAAACTTTAAATATGTTAAAATACCAATAAGTAATGAAGAGTAGTGGCAGATAACACAAGTTAGAAAGGCACTCCCACTTTAAACGACACAAGCATATGCTAAAAAAAAAAAGGCTAAAATGCCACATTCATGTATGAAGATAACCTCAACCTACATAATGATTTGCATTTGTTGGGCAAAAGTGAGTCCAAAATTCGTATTCATATCTTTTCAATTCAAACATCATCATTTTTTTATATTTTTTTTCATAATGAATAATGGAATAATAACAAGTTCATTGAAACAATTATTTTATATACTTTTGTAATGAAAAAATGTTAGTAATCATTCCAAGACATCATTAAGTTATCTATGAACAAAAACATACAATTCAGAAAAGATATACAACTTAGTGGCTTAATACGATTTGGAGTAATAAAGATGAGATTATGATGTATTAATGTTCAAAATGATCTTATCGAATGGCTTGATGTTGTTAACAACCAACGTCGAGAAAAGATATTAGTAGTGTATAAGATACTTGCGAGAAGAGTCGAGAATGGGATAACATCATATAAAAGTTCGTTGGAAGAGAACAAAATGCATTTTTCTATAGCTTCCAATCATAAAATCACTATATAGATGTATACTAAATTAAAACATCCCATAATTGGCATACATGAGTGAACCCAAACTGGTGTACAAGGAAACAAAAGCGCGACACGAGAGGGGGTCCATTTCGTCGCAAACCAAGTTAGTGTGAGACTGTGAGACAAAATTCAATCAAATATGAAAAATCATATATGATCATTCTTTTTGTAGCAGGTTAGGTTATGGATCTTGAGATGCCCAACTTATTGAAACTGAAACTAAAGCTTTTCCATAATTTACGACACAAAACTATGAAGCAGAAGATTGTAAAAAAAAATGCGTTACATATCAAGTGAAATAAAAACGCCATCCGTGGGACTCGAACCCACGACCACGTGGTTAAAAGCCACGCGCTCTACCAGCTGAGCTAGAACGGCTGATGCTAAGTCTCCGTATTAAATACTTATATAGTCATATATACTTTTAAAAGCTTAATATCATTTTACCAAAAATAAAGGATATCACACCAAGTAAAATTCATATATGGGATAATTTCTATAAGTTGTAGCAAAAGCGTAACTTTTTAATTATTTATTTACTAGAGTCAGTTAATATATTTTTTTTCTAGTGCAAGTTTTTTAAGATTTTGTTAAATATAACTTTTAGGATTATTTTTAATGTATAAATATAAACATCCATGTATATTTGTTTGTGTCTGGACTTGCCAAACATCACAACATAAAGCACTTTATAATTTATAACATACATTAAAACTATAATTAATTAAGCAATATTTATACAGCAGTATTTATAATTATAATACATGACAATTTTCTTGTATATTTATAAAACAAATCGAATGTATCATTTTTTTGGTTATAGTTTGTTAGTACGTAGCTTATTAACTACATATTACTAACATACATCTTAGTTCTACTGACATACATCTTATAAGTAATTAAGATGTATGTTAGTAATAGTTAAGATATGTGTTAATTATTAGTACTGACATGCATCTTAATTATCACTGACATACATCTTAGTTACTAAGATGTATGTTAATAATAATTACGATGTATGTTAATAGTAACTAAGATGTATGTTAGTAGTAACTAATATATATGTCAGTAGTAACTGAAAAAACGTACAAGGTTTACCCAAATTACAAAACAATATATACTATGAAAACAAAAAAATCTTGCATGACAATCAAAGTTTTATAAAAGATTGAGTACATGCAAAGTATAATGACACGAGGGGAGAATGGATAAACATGTGTTTAAGCAATAGGCTTCACATTATATAATTTGTATAATGTGAAATTATCAAAAACTACAGTGACAATACATGCATATATATAAAAAAATCTCCCCGTTGTTTGGTTGTTTGATTTATTCGAACAGTTAGTTTTAATTGTCCGTCGTTAAATAAATATGTATTTAGGTTTCAAAATCGTTGAATCCCAATGCAACATAGCATAGGTAAAGTCTCAGTCAAGAGTGGTCCAGGTCAACACTAACTGCATAATAAGATTTATAGGGATTTATTCAGCCAACAAACTCATGGGAATTTTTAATTTATGAACTGCTGACTTGCTGAGCCCTTAGGCCGCCCCCATTATCAAATTGTCACCACGTTCTCAACCTCGTTGTCATAACACCAATGTCACGGCATCCTCGTTGTGGCCTCGTTGTCAAATTCTCACCACAACGCCAATGTCACGGCCTCGTTGTGGAAATCATGTTATGGTGATAACGTGAAGGAAGAGAGAGACAAAGGGGCAGGGGTGGGTCATGATAGCTTTTTTTTTTTTTTTTTTACTAATAAAGAAACAAAATAAAATAATTAAATATATGTTTAAATATATTTGGGTAATATGTGGTGATGATGTGGAAATAAA
>JAOXNX010070913.1:0-10501 GCA_028566075.1 Solidago caesia | reverse complement strand
ACGGCGTTGGTGGTGGCAGCGGTGTGGTTATTATTGTAAAGGTAATTGATGTAAAAGGGGGTAGTGTAGTTATTTTATGAGTTGAGAGATCTATATTGTAAATTATTTCATTAAGGGTATTTTAGGTATTTTAAGTGGAGATGTTTAAATTATTGAATAAAAAAATGAGGATTAACAGATGGTGGGATAATCTTTATAAGGTAGTATAGATAAACATAGAAATAGAAGTATATTTGAACAATTTAAAGAGTATGCAAATATTTTTTGGTTTTCTATTTAAAATCTTTTGATGACAAGTTTAAAAAGGCATTGTATTAATCTTGAAAAAGTTTTAAAATATGGTTATAGTTTAGATTTTGACGGTCTTGATTTATTTCAAGAATTAAAAAAATTAAATATATTATCCATTTATAAAGTGACACACATGTTAACATTTTAGATTATATTTAAAAGTTTGATACTTTTTTAATACATATATTGTTTATAGAGTTATGTTAATTCAGACAAATGAGAAAAGTTTTTGTTGTGTAGAGCCATAAAAAAAAAAAAAGTGAGCCCGGGACGGAAGGAGTAAACGAACTAAAATTAATAAAAAAAGTAACATATCAACAATCACGTTTCATACATCTCCACAAACGACGGCTTACGACATGGCTTTCAAACCGTACCTAGTCCCAGTCAAACTAGATAGAGTCTAATACTCTAATGTAGTATACCAAAGTCAACTAAGAAACGATAATTATATAAAGGGAATAATCAATGGGAAGTGATATTCGTATCACCATTTTTTATGAATGTATCACACTGTACAAATTGTATAGTTGATTGTACAAGCCACTAATGCACAGTTATAGTACAATTATCAAAAAAATGGTACGAATATCATTTCCCATAACCAATATGCTTCTAGTAGCATGTATGTTAGGTGCTTTCAAAAGTAAATGAGGGATTATATGTGTGTATTTAAAATAGCTGGGGGACCGGAAATATAACTTTATTTCATAATTTTACCTTGGAAGCACCTAACTTACATGCTACTAGAAGCATATTGATTATTCCCTTATATAAAAGTAAATTCTTCTCAAACTTGGTTATTCGCAAAATAATATTCACAGTAAAACAAAACGGAGACATATTGATATATGTCTTACTATACGACATATATTAAGATAACATATAGCAGTAACTATACCAATGCAAATAACAAAACTTCAGTAATAATGATGTAATGATTTATTATAAATTTTATATGAATAAAAAAATATATAAATTTAATAAGAAAAAATATTTATAACCCAAAAAGAAGAAAATTCTCAAGCTCGAATTAAATAATATGTACATAAAATAAAGAATATTTACTTTGAAAATGTAAGTATATTAATACCAATAAGTTGCATAACCATTTTGTTAACTTTTCATATATATTGTCGTATAAAAACATAAGAAATATACAACATGCAATAACTTTATACACTTAATTGTACGAAACCAGAAATAGATGAAAACATAGCCACTTTATTTAAGAACAT
Organism: Solidago caesia; assembly: GCA_028566075.1. Taxonomy (NCBI): domain Eukaryota; kingdom Viridiplantae; phylum Streptophyta; class Magnoliopsida; order Asterales; family Asteraceae; genus Solidago; species Solidago caesia. Next base: position 8,972 of record JAOXNX010070913.1, on the reverse strand, counting down.
GATCCATAAAAACCTAAAACTCAAAATGGAAAAAAAAAAATATTTAAGTATACTAATAGCAATAATTTGCATAGCCTTTTTATTAACTTTTCATACATATTGTCGTATACGAAATTAAAAAAAAAAACATATCGAACGCAATAACTATATACAATTAAACGTGCAAATAAAAAAAATAAATGAAAATATAGATGAATAATAGGCACTTTATTTACATGAATAAAAGTCGTCAAAAGTATATCGAGTCGCATCTCTAATGAAAGAGGACAGAATTTTAAGACTAACCATATTTTTTTTCCGTTTAACGATGTACGGTTTGTGAGATAAAACATTTTGAATGAATTAGATGAAACTTATGATTTATCAAGATTAATGGCGAGGATTGGTTCACGCGTTCTTTTTGTTTTAAGGGTTTTTAAATAACCCTTCCTCATTATATATATATATATATATATATATATATATAAATTATATACATATTTATTCGATGATAATTTTACTATTACTTTTTGCAAAGACTTTCAAAATGTAATTGTATGAAAAACCCTGGATTAAATATATTCACATTTATATTAATGCATTTAAATTTGGTATGTAAATTATTCTATATTTATTGAGTTATTTAGTTTAATAAAACTACATTTCTATATATCTTTGAAAATAATAACTTTACAATTAAAAGCTATAAAATATATTGCCATATCCATCCAAGATAAGTGTTTTCTATTTTAGTTCGTTTTAAATAATGTTCATTTTTGAAAATAACATGTTACTAATAGAAATGCGATAGTATAGCTTATAGATAGATTTTATATATAGAAACTAAATATAATTTTATTATTAACATACACAATATTAATACTATTAAGTTTATACTTGATAACATACACGGTATTAAACTACTAATTAACAGTTAATATTATTATAGATAGATTTATATATGGAAATAGAAATATAATTTTATTAAAATAAATAACTAAATAAATATAGAATAATATACATACCAAATTTACATGCATTAAATATAAATGTGAATTTTAGAATTTTTTTATTTTGATTTATGACAACATCAATTAATTCAAGGGTTCTAATTCAATATTTAAAATTCATCCAAGGGTTTTAGTTTAACCAAGGAGGATTTTAAAACCCTCATATATACACTAGCAATGTACTCGCGCGATGCGCGGTCTTGGATGATATAAAAAAATAAAATAAATTATAATGTATATGAAATTCGTAAACTTCATTCAACACATGCATCAAAAGGTGATGGTGACCGGCGTCGACTGCCGGTTTTAAATTGTATAACATATGGGTATATAAAAAATATGTTTGTTATTATTGTTAGAATATTTAAAATTGATTATTTATATTAATATAAAAATAATATATAGTTAATTAATATATAAATAATTGATTATTTAAATTGTATGCTGTTTTTTAAAAAACCTAGATAGATGAGTTGGTTTAAGTCTTAATGCTTTTTTTATTTCGAATTTTACCAACAAAGTTTTGGTGCAGTGGCTATTGTCTTTAACAATTTTGTCCCACTGACGAGTTTCCCATTCAGAGGGGCCTGAGACAAGGAGACCCCATGGCTCCTTTTCTTTTTATTATTGCTATGGAGGGACTACACGTGGCGATCGACAACTTGGTAAAAAATGGGTTATTTAAAAGTGCTAACATAAATAATATTCGTGTTTCCCATCTTTTCTATGCAGATGACGTTATGATGGTGGGCGAGTGGTCAAAAAATCATTTGAATATCATCATCAAAGCCTTCGATTTCTTCTCTCAAGTGTCAGGATTACGAATAAATTTGCTTAAGTCTTCGATGATTGGTATTGTGGTCGATCCGAATGAGATAAAGTATGTGGCAAAGAAGGTGGGTTGCAAAGTTGAAGCTCTACCTTTCAAATATCTTGGCATCCCCATTGGGGGTCGGCCATCTAGAATTTGCTTGTGGGAACCGGTCATATCTAAGTTCCAAAAAAGATTGTCTAAATGGAAGGTTAGTTTACTTTCTGCCGGGGGTAGATCCACTTTAATCACTTCGGTTTTGGGGTCTATTGGGATTTATTTTTTATCCATTTATAAAATGCCCAAGAAGGTCAACAGGGAATTGGAAGCGATGAGAGCTAGGTTTTTTTGGGGATAAAGTGGGAGTCCGTCCTTGCTGATAGAGATAAAGGGGGCGTTGGCTTTGGTAGTTTGGAAGCTATGAATCATGCTTTGCTCTACAAATGGAGATGGCGAGGTTTATCTAATCCTAATAGTTTATGGGCGCGTGTCTTGGTTGCCATCCATGGTGTTGATTGCTTCTCTAATAACTCGGCCAAAAATAATGGGGTGTGGAACGTCATCACTCAAGTGGTTAAGGATATTCATGGGATTCCGGGGTTCCCCACTAATGTGTGCACTAGGAAGGTGGAAAGCGGAAACGATACTAAATTCTGGAATGATCTGTGGTGCGGCAATGAGACTTTGGGAAAAACATTTCCGAGACTTTACGCTCTTGAGGAGGAGAAAGACTGCACGATTGCTAATAGAAGGCTGAATGGTAATTGGTACTGGAACTGGAGAAGAGATCTTAGATTTAATAGGGAATTTGACAATCTTCAAAATTTGGTTAGCATTCTCCCTACTACCGATCTTACTAATGGCATGGATGGTTGGTCTTGGAATTTAAATGGAGCAAAAAATTTCTCTGTTGCATCGATGCGCAAGATGCTGGATCACATTCGACTTGCTGGAAGTGGTAACATCCCTACGATATGGAATAGGTTGGTCCCTAAAAAAGTTAATCTTTTTATTTGGCGCCTTAGAAGAGATTGTCTTCCTACTTCGATAAATCTTTTCCCAAAAGGCATTGATGTTACAACGGTTAGTTGTCAACTATGTGGTAATGGTGTCGAATTTACTGATCATATTTTCGGATCTTGTAAGCTAGCAAAGGACACCAGAAAGCATCTATCCAAGTGGTTGGGACTCGAGATTCCTAATTCCCCTATTGAAGACGTGTTACTTTGGTGCGATTCTCTTGGGATCTCAGTTAATTCGAGGTATAGAGTTCAAGCCATAATTTTCACTTGGTGGTGGACACTTTGGAAGGCGAGGAATAATTTGATCCATAATGATATTCGTGATAGTAGCTCGTCCCTTTTTTCCTCGGTTATCAATCATGCTTATCTTTGGATCGGATCTAGGGACAAAAAAGCTAAATTATGTTGGGAGTCATGGTTCGTGCACCCATTTGAGGCTGGTTAATCTCTTATGGTTTTTTTGGGGCCAACGTTTTGTTATGGTTGGCTTGGTTCATGATGTTTTGTTATTTTTTCGGGTTGCGTGTCCTCGGAACTTGTTTGGGGTTACATCAAAAACATCACAAGGTGAAAACCGGTGGTTCGGCCCTTGCTGATGGGGTTTTTTCTTGTGTCGTGGGTTACCGTAATTGGCACAAGTTTTTTTGCAACCTTTCTGTAACCTTAGCAGTCAAAGTTTCCAGATGGGTCTAGATTTAGTATTGCTTTTCTAGATTTGTATTTGTAATTGTATCTTTTGGTCATTAGCAATTTGTTAATGATCGTATATATAATATACTTACTGTTGTCGTTCAAAAAAAAATATGATAAATAAGAAAATGTTTAAATTTTTTGAAAATTAAGACACTAAACATATGCTTTATTAGGTAGTTTAGATATATATATATATATATATATATATATATATATATATATATTGTAGATGGTTGTGTATTCATCATCTACTAACCATATGACAGTTTGAACAAGTGAAAGCTACAATCCTCGAAGATATTAACGAGAACAACAAGTATAAGGAAGTCGCTCTAGCCATTGCTAAGAACATTGGTAATACAAAGATTGCAAGCGAACGTATAATTGAGGGACTACGTAAGGGGGGCAAGGAAACTTCCCCACTTGAAGAAATTTATATTAGCTATCTTTAAGACAAGTGTAGGAGAACAGATGAAATCAGTCTACAAATTTACGATGTTGTGGCTTTGTTGGAATACATGATATATGATGCTGAAAGAGTTATTTCGAATCTTGTTGAGGTTAAAAAAATAATAAATGACTTATTTATAATGTTTTATTTAGCTATCGTAATGTTTTTTTTTTAATTTGTATTGTAATATTTTATTTGTATTAATGTAATGTTTAAATTTTATAAAAATATTAGTTTTATTTAATAAAAAGTATTTGAGAATTAGGTAAGGATGTGGTAAGGATGAAGTATGAATGGCATGGGAAATTCTTGAGGTGTTTTTGATGATGTAACACTGATATTACAGTAAAGATGAGGTATGGACGTAATATGGATGAGAATGACCTTATAGATTTTCTCTTTATATTTACTTCCCATTTGGTCGGTAGATAGATCCTTTTTGTTTAGTGGCCACTCATGTGATATGTTTTATAAGACACAAAAACTTGATTCCCGGCAGTAGTTTGTGAGGCAACATATCCTCAAACACTTTTTTGTCTGCCAATTTTGAGAAAGTTGCAATGCAGATGCGATCCGCCACAACGACGCCTGCAGAGTACGTGATGTCTGATTCTGAATCAGATTCTATTTTTATAGGAAGTGAGTGTCACGTTTGTCATTTAAGTGGCCAATCACATTCTTGTAAATTCATAAATGCATTCATCTACTACTTTCTAAAAATGGAGAGGCTATTAATTAGGCCCAAAGGGTTTTGACTCCAAGAAGTTTCTAATTTAGTATGAGTACGGGCCAGGAAATTTGTTTCGACAATTTTAAAACATTAATCATTTATATATTCTTTTTCTTATGTAGGGACAAAATTCTAAATATATTCGTAAAATAAAAAAATTACATTGTATCAAAATTAAGGAAGAGGGCAGTTGCCTACACTGTCCCCATGTTGTCTCCGTCCCCAAGTACGAGTACATAATATATCTAACGGTTTACATACAAGTACATTGATGAGGTTTTCAATGCCCAAATTACCTAGGAATGATAATTTTTTTAACTTATTTGTACGTAATACGGTATCTCATGACCGTTTCAAGTTATTTCTCTGACCACTCTTAAAATTTTACCTAAGTAGATTTCAAACATAAGAATTCTTGTGAACAAACAAGACGCCTAAGTGCCTAACTACTATACCATATTCATGGTGGCTATAATATAAGTGTTTAGACAATTAGAAAAGTAGAACCATGCAACTAACAAAGATATTTTATCAAATTGTTTTTGGCCTATTAGGTATTACCTATTAACTAAAAGGTTGTGAGTTTATGTTGGATTGAAGTCTCATTCTAGAACATTGACCTAAATATTCTGTGATTGTTTTATAAAAAAAATCGAAGAATTTTTAATTTCGTTTTGTTCAACAAAAATTATAATTTTTACCTATTCGTACAAGTTATCACTTTGTTTTTATGGATATTCTTTTGCTCAACTATTAGTTGTTGTAGGTTACTCCAATATTTGTACTTCAACAAAACTGCGTCGTACGCCATAACTCATACGGGGTTGTATATGCGTTAAAACCAAAGTTTAAGGGTATCTCCAATGGCTGAGTAATTGGTATAAAGCTTTTTTATAAAAAAAAGCTTTTGATTAAGCTTTTTCTCCAATAAAAAAACCCTATAAAATGTATTTCAAACAATTTTTATAGTATAATTTAGAAGAAAGAGAGCATTTATCAAAGACTTGAAGTTTTATTATAACCTAGAGCATATTAATTCTTATACTCTAACGAGATAAAGCTTTTTAGAAAGTGTTTTATAGTAGTAAAAAGCTTTTTAAAACAATGCTCTAAGTAAATGTCAAAATACTTTTTAAAAAAAAAGTAAATGTCAAAATGAACGGGGTTCAACCGCTAACCATTTTCTTTAATTCAGGAAAATTTATAGATAGTTATTATTATATGATTACACAAAATATACTATCAAAATAATAATATAATTTGATGATTCATTTGACTTGTTTGCTTAGGAGCTACATTTTTCTAGTTTGACCCATCACCCATTGTTATCGCATAGTATAAGTTTCACAAATACACATGGATTTTTCCGTTATCGCATATAAAAGTTGCAATTAAGACGACTTCTATTATATTGGCCAACCTTCTACATACCACATTTACATTTATACAGATTTGTTTGCAACTATAATAATAATAAGGGGCATTGGATAAAGGCGTTAAAATTAGTTACACAAGTGATAAGGGGCATTCTCACCATGTGTACTTGAGTAGAGACTATATATTTTATGATTGTGCTTATGTATATATATATTATGTCAATATCATGTGGTCAAGATTAAAGCTGGAAATAAGCTTGCGTCTTTATCGAAGAAATTGGTGATGTAAACCTTTTTATAAAACTGTGACAGAAATGAAGAACTTTAATGCTTGTATATATATTTTTATTGGAGCATTTGGTTCATTCGACCGCATAGCGCAGTGGATTAGCGCGTCTGACTTCGGATCAGAAGGTCGTGGGTTCGACTCCCACTGTGGTCGATCTTTCATTTTTGTTTGGTTTCTGTTTAAATCTTCTCTCTTTTTTGCAACTGGTTCTTTGGATTTGTATCTTACTGAATAGCTACCAAGATGTCAACAGAGAATTTTCCAGGTATTAACATAATTACCTGAATGAGTAAAATAAAATACGATGGAGTAATGATATATAGACCTAAAATTAATAAGTTTAAAAGTGACTAATCAACTCAATTATCAACATATAGATTACGCTATTTTTTTTTTTTTTATAATCTTCACTTTCAATCTAGTCATGTATATTTATCTCCTTCTTAGACGTGTTTAGACTTATGAATGTTAATCATATGTATCATTTTTGAATCGGATATTTGGATGATCTTAAATCGGATATTTGAATGTTTAGACTTATGAATGTTAATCATAGTTTTTTTTTTGAACGACAAAATATTTAATAAAATAAACACATCAAGCAAAATACTTGATGATTAATAAGGTACGAATACAATTACAATTACATTACCTAGGAAAATAAACACGAGAATAGCAGCGAATTCCTAGGTATATCTTGAGACTTGAACTGCAAAGATTGCAAAAGGGATAAAAAAAACTCATGCCAATTACGATAAGCGAGAAAAAAAAACCCCACCCACAGAGGCCGAGCCACCGGTTTTCACTCTGTTGGTGTTGTTGATACAATCTCAAATAGGTCTCAAGGAAACGAAAACGACATTACAGGAAAAGGAGAGAGTTTTGAAACCACTGAGAAATACAAATCTTTCTACATCTACTTGTAGCCCACATAAACGATTGCGTCACAATAAAATCAAACAAGACATCCGAACGATTCTAATCCGAAGAAAAAACTTGTTCATTCCGATATTTCCAAATGACGCAAATAGTGCAAAACATGATTCCTTCTATGCACATCTTCTTAATAGCTTTAATATTCAATTCGTCTACCTGTTGGAATACTTCATCAAGATTTGAAGCATCTACTTGTTCGTGACCTACAAAAGTTGATTTATATGTGTGATGTACATGTACTAGTTAAAGCATTAAGTATTACCGCTCGAAAAAGAAAAAAAAAAAAAAGCATTAAGTATTAAACGGTTGAAGTCAATAGTCAACGGGGGGTTTGACTGCACAAAGAACTATGCAAAGACAAAGGACATAACCCATAAGATATTGTTTTGGAAATAGCACCGGCCGGGTGCACATGACATCGAGCCAATGAAAGTTAACTGACCTTTCACGTTCTGGCTCTGATCACTTGCTACAGTAGTTACACATGTCTTTATCCCCCCTTTATACCTACAAATTTCAAACTACTTTTTAAATATATATATATACGATCGAGTAGTTGATAACTATATAATTAATGGGTTGCAATTGCATATATTGATCCATTTTTCATAGTTACTCTACTTTCTTGTATGTTCCTAACATCTATATCTATATCTATAATATAAATCTGTTTAGTACTTCATAAAGCATTAATTAATTAATTAATTAATTGTTAGGATAAGGTTTCTTGTTAGTCAAAGTTCATTTATGTTAATAAGGTCCTGGTAATTACGGACTTTGTTGTAGGTTGAATTATTCTTGTTTCGCTTACCCATTTGTTAAGCGTGATATTTTCCTTTCTGTTTATAATTGCAACTCTATCAATGGGTGACAATAAATACTAATAGATACATCCCGAGACCCATTTGAATTTTGTGGAAACTGGAAACAACCCGATGGGCTTTTCTCGTATTGGCAGAGTGAGTCAACTACTGAAATGGGCTTTATCCACAAGGTGGGCTTGGCGCAGACCTGGTAGGGAGGCCCCGGAATGGGATCCATCTGCAGGTCATTTGTATTGTTTTGGAAGCTTTGGTGCTTCATATGATATCTCACGACTATGCAAGGCTCAAAAGATCAATGAGATCGAGTGGGTATTTAATGATTCCAGAAAATCAGTCAAGTAAATGAGGGAAACCATCAAACATAATCTTATTTCCGGGTTTAATATCTTTCGGTGGAACCGATTATTTCCCAAATTAAAGGAGTTAATATCATGCAACTCGTGTGAATGACAAACATGCATATACCAATGTGCGTGAACCTTGATCATCACAGAATTGTCACTTTACGCGGTGTCTGGTATGTAACAAAAACCAAGAAATGGAAATCCAATTTACGATAGCTGAACTATAGAATTCTTTAGCTATGTGGCGGAGTATAGACTCACTTAAATTCGAAAACTTGGATACCCTTCTCAAAGTGTTGGACTCAATTGAGGTTTCTTGCAGTTGAGAAGCAACTGTAGGAATATGATCACTTAAAATAAATGTATGTCCGGAAAATATTTGAGCCTATGGGGTCACACACATATACACCTAGACGTCATTATTGATAATATATATATATTGTATATATATTATATACGTATCAAGAATTAAAAAGGAGTTTGACTTAAATTTATTGGACTTGTCTT
>JAOXNX010070892.1:0-10502 GCA_028566075.1 Solidago caesia | reverse complement strand
ATTATGTATTAGATCACATGTGAATGACTTCATTCACGTGTGAAAACATAATAAAGGTTCATATGAGAACAAACAAAGATATTGAAAACATGTAAAATTACGTATAACTTGATCTGTTCATATTTGAACGAATTTGTTCAGATATACCATTCACATATGAATATATCAAGTTATTAAGTTATAACTTAAAGGTTCTTATGATTCTTCCAATTCAAATGGTTCTCACATGAACTTTTTTCTATGACACTATTATTAAAACTTAACACTTTCCATGTTATTAATATGCTATACTCCAGAGTCAACCACCGATCCCATTTGCTATCTATGCCATTATTCCAAAAACCCATAGTAAGTGAGAATTTAACAACCTGCACATCTCCATTTTCCTCAAATACTAAAAGCCCCTGCACAACTTTCAACCCATATTCAAAATCAATTCTGCATTTAACACCATTTCCTTTCGTTTTCTACATAACCTGCACCTGTTTCCCACTCACCAAACATATCCCCAAATCTAATGCCTCATCACCATTCCATAAAAACAGAACCAACATATTAACAACATTTATATTGCCTTCCTTGAGCTTTCCATTGCTAATTCAAGATTTTATTTTCATTTACTAAAAAAATACACAAGATGTATCACCATAACATGAATTAAGTCGAAAATGCAAAAAATAGGAAATAAAAGAAGAGTTACCTACCTATGTCTATCTTGATCAGTTAGGGACTTGCAGGGAATGTTACAACCATTAAAAACTAAGACAGGACTAATGTCGTGATGACAAAGCACATTGATTTGATGCATAGAATTAGTTTATATACTGAAACTTTTTATCTTCTTAGGTATTCAAACAAAGCTCCATACTACATGAATGCGCTGTTCATTTCCCAAATTCAATTAAATCCATCAATATTTATCATGAAAAGAAGAAATAGGAAACAAACAAATCAGCTTATTTCCACCAATAGGTTGTGAGGTCTAGTCGACAAATTATTAATACCTATGCTACATGTTTGCATTTCAAATCCTTAACTAAAATTGCGTATTCATCATATTCAATAAGTAGAGAAGGCATCTAATCCCAGACTCATCATATTCACCAGGTATAGAAGGCATCCACTCAACAACCTTAGGTGTGTTTCCAATACAATTTAGTTAAATATACAATCAGCAGGTATAGAATTCATAAGTTTGCAACATATGAAATGAAATCTAGCAGCTTACCAGCAAAAGATGTTTCATATTGTATGTCAATGCGTGGTCCTAAAAACCAACAACCCAACAAAACTTGAGATTATTTAATATTTAAGCAGAAATAAAATTTTACATTTTGACATAATTTTAAGCAAACTGAACATGCAAAACCACTTCTTTGACTTTAAAAAGTCAAAATGTAAGCCTTGGGATGGAAGGCCAAGAGAACTTACATTGAGAAATCACAACAAAATGAAATTAAGAGAAATGAGAGTCAATAAAAACAATAGTTTTTTGGGTAAAAGGGTAATGGAACCCCACGAGATTAATGAAAAATACCGGGAATTAAAGTCAACAAAAAAAGGATGAGACCTCCGTCACTTTTGCTTGGAAACTTGCATAGTTGAGTATTTTATAGCATATGCTAAAGATGCACTTACTTGGTTTTTCTTTCCACATCCGCTTTTCCTACGTTTGCCAAGCATTCTCAAAGTTTTGAAACCTTTGAAGATTCTTTCCAATTCTTCTCAACATCAATTCTAAACTTGCTATCAGTTGGACCTGAAATAAGATCAATTCTAAACTTGCTATCAGTGGACAGGTTGTGGTGTAAGGTAACGGGTCAAAACAGATATAGAATGCACATGCCCATATAAATGAAAATATCCCTAAGAACGATATTATTTCAATAAAAATCTTTTTGAGAATAAAATGCTTGGGAAGCTATGTGCAATTACACCAGATATCGGGCAACTCTCAGCATGTTCAGTGAACTTTTATATTTTTTCTTTATATTTTACTCCTAGCCTGTTCAGTGAACTTTTATAATTTTTCTTTATATTTTACTCCTGACCCGTTAGAGATAAATCATAAGATGGAATGACCCATTCAACAAAGAGGTCTAAATTACTCTCTCTAGTAACATGATATCAATGAGAAACAAAATCAAACCTTTGGCTTTTTAGATTTGGCAACTGCAATATAACGCTTTAGTTGTGGTGTGGTGAAGGTCGGAGCAACAGCCTCTTCCAGAGCTGAGATGATTACCTGATCTCTAACATCCATTTTGTCAAATTCATCAATGCAGCAGACACCATTGCCATAAAGCGGGCAAGAAACCTCTCTCTTGTTTCCGTTCCAGCTACTCTTCCCGGTAGGTCAAGCTCTTTAACAGAGTGTTGGCATCCACTCTTCGCACCTAGTTAATCAAGCTCTTTGAGTCATCATCTATCAGGCCATGCCAGATCACTGCCCAGCCCAAATTATTGTTGTCATATGTAAGCATGACATTGATCTCTATTAAGATCGGGTCTTCATTCAATGACTTCCCAAGTCTTAACTTTGAGATCAACATGCCTTCAATTCAAGTCCAAAAGAACCACATAAGGATCAAGTCTGGTAGCAAGTAACTTAGGTTCTCGAGTCGAATTATTTCATTTTTTCTTCACACTTTCTTGCTTGGGTTGTTTTTCCCAACATAACTTTACAGGGGACTGATTTTGCGCTCAGGGAGAACTTTCGTATCCATTCAATGTCCTCTCCTCCATACCAACAAACGTATATTCCATCTATGGTCTACGCTATAAATAATTTGAAATCAATACCCGATCCCATTTGACCCCACCAAAAAGTTATTTGTTACCCAACCCACCCAACTTACCACATGGACGCATTATCATTTTTAGAAATATATTCCATGACCCTTTAATCATTATCATAATCAGTCACTAATGCCTCTATCGCCTTTGTCAACAGTGTCAATGAGGTGGTCTACATCATAAAATTTAATGAACTAATCAGCGAAGGATCTGTTAATGAATCATTGACATAGAAGTTTTAGATGACTTTGCCTTTTGACTTTATTCATGGCTTCAAGCAACAAAAACAATATCAGTTTTCCGATGCTTTAGTACTTAACAATCAGTTCATAGCAGCTGCAAAAAACATTATTTGAAAACCATGAAGTACAAACATTAGCTAAAATATTACATGCTTTTACCTTTCCCTTTGACGGTTTCAAGATTTCCCATTTGGAACACGAAATCCAGAGCCTTTTCCAAGAATTCTAGAAACCATGCTTACGTTTCATCTAACAGAACTTCTCTGAGCTCTTTTCCTTCTCTTAATCCATCTCCATTTGCCCATAATAGTTTAAAAGGTTAATATTGGAATCATGAAAGCCACAACAAAATTAGGACAAAATCATAACAATGAGCAGAAAAAAAGCAAACAAAAATCTTGATTTGAAAATAGATCAGAAGTCAGGAATAAAAAAGCTATACAAACCTTTGAGCTTCACCACTGGGCATAAAAATGTTGTTATGGTTAGGCTTGACCAATAACAGGAAGGAAAAAAATAATAATAATTAGGCTTCCACAAAATATATGACAATCTTAACTATAATAACTTAAAGTTCATAAAAAAAACATCTGACACTCTTTTAAATGACCACAAAATATATGACAATATTTGGTTCTTGAATACTTACTCATATGATTAACATTGTGTGGTCTAAAGAGGGCAATAATGGTTGTAATACAAATCAAACCCAATACACTAAATTTGTTTCTATGAAATTATATATTTATAGACAACAGAAAGAAGAACCACCGAGTTAGCTACAATTGTAGATTTACCTTATGCATACGATCTTGTAGCAACAACCCTAACCGTTTTCTCCTTCTGTAGGTATCGTATCTCATCATCTTCTTCATAAAATCCCAATTAGTTTCGCAATCCGTTCTTTTTACCTAGAGAAGGAGAATACACTCATATCATATCATATTACTACAAGTATCCTTGCATAGTTCGGCTTCATAGTCAAGAGCAACATAACACAAGTTCTACATACTATCAATAATTAGGATATACATCTAAGATGTACATAAACATCTACACGACTTCTAAATTTGATTGGGATTCTTAAAACTCTCAAGAAAACTTCAAAAATATTTAGATTTTCAACTCATTCATATACGATAACGGGTCAAGTTGAGGTTTAGGTCGTTGATAATGCGTAAAAGACAGAGCTTACCAAAGGCAGGAGCTTTAACCGCTGCTGCTTTCATTATGGCCTTTAGCTTGTTACGAATTACCAGAGCCAGAGCTTCCTTTTCAATGCCCTTGGCAATTATCGCAATTGAAAATTCACCTTTAACTGCAATGTCCAATATTCTATACATAGCTTCATAAATCATACTTCCAACTTCAAAATCATTACCTGCACTAATGGTGGAGACAACTGCAAGCTCATGATCCTCAACCTACAACATGCATTTGAAATTTTCCTGCCAAGTTTAGGCATTTTCAGATATATATTCTTGTTTTTTTTTCTCTTCTCTTTTTACGTTAAGCACGAAGATTGGTGTAAAATATTAATCATTCATCTTGAAACCAAGATATAATAAATGAAAAAGATAAGAAAAAAAAGGAAGATCTTTAATAATGTGGACGTATACAAAACACAGTCACAAAAAATAGGTTAAGACTGCATTGGTGTTCTATACATCTACAGGTTTTATACTCTTTAGGATGCTTGCACTTGGTGTTCTATATATAAAACACAGTCACAAAAAATAGGTTAAGACTGCATTGCCATCAATCTTTGCAATACAAGGACTATATATAATGCATTGCACTTTGAGCAACTTACGTAGTTGAGTTTATGTATGTTAGAACTGCTTTGCCATCAATCTTTGCAATACAAGGACTATATATAATGCATTGCACATTGAGCAACTTACGTAGTTGAGTTTATGTATGTTAGAACTGCTTTGCCATCTTTGCTGCTCAAATATGTTGTTGGTAAAGGCCAAGAAAAGGTGAAATCTTCATATCCCAAATCACCTTCAATCACTACACCGCTTGCACCAGATAGCAACGCGTTCTCTGGTCCATCTAAATCCTCGCACACCACGATCTTATTTTTTACTGATGTTGGGTCCATGGAATCCTGTTCGCGGTATCTGATATGAGTCACTAATTAATGATGAGTACTTATGACCAACATCATCCCATTAGGTAAATATCACAAAATAAATTTAATTTGTGAGTTATTACTGTAAGAATTATTACCTAGATTCATCTGATGTAAATCGTAGTTGCTAATGTTCACTTGCAAATCCGCATTCTTATAGTGTATCTGCAAATTTCACCTTAGAATCTTTCTGAAGATATATTTGAGTCAACTTAAATTTCATGAGTATACCCTAAGCAAAATGATCTTTACATAACTAAACACAAAATTTTAGCTTAGTCCCATTTAGACTTTTTATCAAACACATAGTGTGCATAAAATAAATGATTTTTACTAAACAAACATTTAAGAACCTTTATCATAACCAAGTTTGTTACCAGCATTGATAAAAGGCTTTTGATCAAGCTCACCCATTACCATCACACACTTAATCTACATAAAACACACACATATATTTCTCATAAATATATATGTTCAAAGAGAAAAAGATACATCATGTAATTTCTACCAAATTGACCACAACATCAATTTAACAGCAACTAATTCGTGTGGAATATTGAGAAATATGTGGCAAAGTTAGAACCTTACTTGTTGTTCTTCTACTTTTCACTAATTCTTCAACTTTCTCCACCCATTTCTTCAAACATCTACAAAGCAACATTAAAATTATTTATTGAAACATTTAATATTCATATAAAAATACCCAAATCAATCATCTAATATATGTAATTTTAATTTATAAAAAAAAATTGTAAACAAACCATTACTAAAGAAAGAAACAACAGTAAAACTAAAATTAAAAAGATAAATAAAATGAATAACACTTGATTATTTTATTTTGTTATATTACATATTTAAAAAAGCACACATTGACACAATATTTTGTAATTTGTACAGGTTTATTACCTCCTCATCATTAAATTTCAAAAAACCATAAACATTGACTATAGGCCTCAAAGGTATCTCATATTTTGTAAACAAAGTTTACAAATATAATCAAATCATGTGCCGAAGTCACATGTCAAATAAATGCTAAATGCCTAAATGTATCTAATAATCAAAATAAAATATTGTACACATTAGGAAGACATCAGTAAGAAAAAAAGTAACTAAAAAAAGTGTGCGTGGATAGACAAATGAGCATTGTAATATCAAATGCAAAGAAACAAAAGAATAAGAAGCAGCTTAAAGAATAATACCTTGATGGTGACATAAGCAGGTGGAATAAGCCCGATCCTTCCTGCTAGTAAGAATGTATGATACGGGCACATTTACTATCACTGAAGCTATATTAAATTATTAATGAACATATTAGGCAGGGTTGGGGTCAACCTCAAGAAAAGCATGTAGTTTAAGAGCCCATCTCGCCTTTGATCCACCTGAATAAACAAATGAAATTCATCAATCTCTTTGTTTGATAAAAGACATAAGGCTTTCGGCTTTCAAAGGATGGATTGAGCTAGACGTTGAAATCTTGATCCAGTTATTTGCAAATGGGTTGACTTGGGTAATCTTTTTAAAGGGTCAAACTGGTCGAGTGAGTCAAAGGGGTAAACTCACCCAAAATGTATTTTGAAGCATGAAAACTTCTAAACTGTTTTATTGAAACAAAAGAATAGGAAGCAGCTTAAAGAATAATACCTTGACGTTGACATAAACAGCTGGAATAAGCCCGATCCTTCCTGCCAGTAAGAATGTATGATACGACACATTAACTATCGCTGAAGCTACATTAATGAACTTATTAGGCAGGATTGGGGTCAACCTCAAGAAAAGCATGTAGTTTAAGAGCCCATCTCGCCTTTGAGGCACCTGAATAAACAAATGAAATTCATCAATCTCTTTGTTTGATAAAAGACATAAGGCTTTCGGCTTTCACTTCAGACTTGGTGAACCTAATAAAATGCGAATGAAACAACTTAGCAAGCCATATAATTTTTATAAACTGTAACTTGAATAGTTTGCAAAGCAGGAGTTGAAAGACAAACTCAGTTGTCATTGAAATTGGATCTGATATATGTATGTTTCTCATGCTAAGTTTACAAAATCAAATTAGGATGTTTTAACATAAAGGCCGAAGCTAAAAATGACATGAGGCTAATAATAGTAGTGAATTTACCTTGGACCCCATGGAATAATTGGTTGCTTATCAGCGTATTTGATATCCTTTGAAACCTGCATTAGTTTATCGTAAGCCCTCTCCAACTAAAAACAATAACACGTTTATTACCATTCATTCATATTATTTTAGAAAATTTTCTAACTAATTTTTTTTTTTTGAAAAAAAGCACAAAGACAAAGAGAGAGACACACACAAGCAGCAGCAGCCTCATCTCCTATCCTCTCGGCATTCTTACGCTTGCGTGTATAAGCTGCTTTGACCATTTCAAATCCCTCGATAGGGTTTACACCAAGTACCTGCATATAAATTATAACCTCATACAGATTGCAAATTTCCACCACCCATCCCCCAAATCCCAGAGTTTTTTGAAAGTCAATATACCACCAATAAAGGTGCAAAACACCATTGTCTAATTAAGTGAGTAACATGCTGGTAAACCTTAAAACATACGTATATCATCAAACAGTTTATAAGTGATGATAAGTGGCTATTTAATGATAAGTGATGATAGTGGCTATTTAAAACTTGAGAATCATATAATAGTCTACTGGTAATTACATACTTGCGTTTGAAATGGCCTATATAATTAAATAAACAAAAATTCAAAGAAGTATTTCATCAAACAGTTTATAATCATGAAAATAAATAAATAAATAATTAGATACATACAGATATAGTAATTCACAATACACAACACACAATTTATACTTAATTACCTTGTTTTCTACACAAAATATACTTAATTACCTTGTTAGCAGCTTGAATCCAAAGTCCATGTAATTAGTAATTCCAATTATTTCATTCTCTTCAAAAGTGGATTCTTCACCTACATAATTGCAACAATAAATGAATAGCATACTCACCCTGTTAAAGAATATATATATACATTCACTGCTTTAGTTTGACCACGCCTATGAGCTCGACTTTCTGGAAGCTTGAAAATTATCTCAAGCAACCACAACAGTGAAACGAATTATAATAGAAAGCACTCTCATGCTGGCCAGTTTTATCAAAACAAATGCAAATTAGACGAATAAGAACATTGGTAGAGTATTATCAAAATAATAATCTTCTAACTAATACTCACACCATACAACCAAAATTTGGACAAAATTCCACAACAATTATATAAGATATAAACAAATAATTCAAAAAGTATATTGAAAAACCCTTGCCATCTACCTGCCAATATATATATAACCAAACTCACAAAACTAACAGTAGTGGAACTCCCTTCAATACCCAACTTATAACTTCCACTAATGACAATCCCAAATATACTTATCTGCATTAACCCCCACTTTTTTATTGTCATACTTCACCAAATTTATGAAAAGCTTTCATATAAAATTGTTATAATAACTAAAGGAATGCTAACTCCACTAATTACTATTTTCCAAAACAAACACGTATAGCCATAAGGTGCTAAGATAATGGATGAACACTAATTAGAAATGTTGGTGGCAAAGACCCTAAGGTAAGAGTCTTGAATTCAACCTCATCAATTTTATACTTCAGTATTTACTCCTTTAGAATGGGCTTTGCAATATCCTTTGCGGTCTTGCATATTACATGTAAATTTAGTAGAAAACATATAATGTATCAAGATATAATGTAAAAATGTGTAATTTAGAAGAAACAATTGGAGATCCCAAATAACTATGTTGTAATAAACATATCCAACCTTAGAAAATACTAAACAATTAAGTAATGCCTCTTGTGAACAAAAGCCCTGATCGAAATGCTGTAAGAGTTATATGTTATTATTTAAACAAAAATCATTACCTCTGTGGTTTGAGTGCCGTCGTCATCACGGCGATCATCTTCATCCGTTATACTTGCCGAACAACAACCTCTGCTACTGCTGCTGCTACTACCAATTCATTACCTAACTTAAACAAAAATCATTATTATAAAAGTCATCATTATTATTTAGTATAAAATCAATTAACTTAAACAACCCAAATAATTAAAAATTTCACACATGCAGATATAAATAAAATCCCTAATTTTTCACACAAAAAAATCAATTAACTAATTAAAAAATTACACAATGCAGATACAAAAATTATTATATATATATAATGAAAATTATACCTTGAGAAAGCCACTGTTCACGACGAACATCAAGCTTGCTCTGTTTCAATTTAGCCATTTACTAAATAATATAGAGCTTAGGAGTAATATGCAAAATATAGAGCTTTCTTTACCAAAGCTCTAAAGACCTTTAAAAACAGTTAAGAAATTTGATATGATTTAGAAAGAAAAAATAGAAAATAATTATAAAAAAAAAATAGAAAATAATTATAAAAAAAAAAATAGAAAATAATTATAAAAAAAAAGATATTTACTTATACTTTTTTTTTTATAAATCATCATACTCTTCTTCTTCATAAAAGAACTCATTGTTTGTCGAATCTTTTTATCCGGATCGAAAACTTGCAAAATCAAAAAAAAATCAAAAAAAAAAAAAAAGGTCAGTTAAGGAATGTAAGATTAATGAAACCAAATAAAAACCAAGATTGTTCTTCCATCATCAAAACAACACATGATTAATGAAAACAAATAAATACCTGAACTGATAAAAAAAAACCATCAAATTCGGATCCATACTGATAAATCGATTATGATGATGATGCATCGATGATGATGACGATTAATCAATGATGGATCTGATGATGATGATGACGAATTGATGATCTGAGAAGTGTGTATAAAACAGCTATAAAGCCGAAGATAAAATACCTTCATCATACCCGAATCACCATCATAAAAGAAGAAGATGAATCCATTGATTATTGGGAGAGAAATGGAGAAACGCTTTTGATGGAAAGAGATTGGAGAGAGTTTTATTTTATGAGAATAAAAAGCTTGTAATGGAAGATTTTAATCAGATTCAAACATTTCAAAACACCCGCTCAATACACACACCAGATACACCAAAAAATACACACCAATTTCATCATAGATGACATCACAAATCCCATGTGGCTTACTTCTCTTGTGGACACATCAGATTTTCTGATGTTATCCAAACTTCTCCTTTTATAGGAGAGGGTGATATATATATATATATATATGTGTGTGTGTGTGTGTGTGTGTGAGAGGTGAATATAAGGTTGTTCCATACATAAAAAGTTGGAATTGTGAATAATTAGTTATACTTGGGCATTCGTTTAGATTGTAGTCATTAAGCAACTGGACC
>JAOXNX010070689.1:0-10518 GCA_028566075.1 Solidago caesia | reverse complement strand
TTTTAATATGATATGAAAATACCCACTATATCATTATTTTTTAATTGATTAAAAAATGATCAAAAATGAAAATCACTTGATGAAAATACTATTATTTTATCATTACAACCCTAGAATTGATTTTTCTTTCGTTGATTATAATTGATTAAAAAATGGAAGTTTAAATAAAAAGAGATTGAAAAGAATGGAAACAGAAGGAATCTTAGAGAAAACAGATGAACACTATGTTTTTGAGTTTTTTTAACACTATGTTCTTGAGTTTTTTTAAAAGAGGAAAGGAAAGGAATCTAAAGTATTATAAAACAATTTTTGTTCTTGAGTTTTTTTAAGGATGGAAAGGAAGTGAAAGGATATGATTTGAAATGATTCTTTAGTTTTTTTTGTTAAAAAAAATCTTTGTCCCATTTTTGGGATGATTAGAAGGGATTTCATCTCTTCTAATCCTATCTCATCGATTCTTTTCTTTTCTTTTAAAATTCAACTCAAGAACACACGCTAAGGAATGAAAAGAAAAAAAAGCAAATGATTACAAAATAAATTGTGTTCTTGAGTTTATTTTAAGAATGGAAAGGAAATGAAATGATGTTGATTTTGTTTAAAAAAATTTCTCCCCATTTATGGGATGATTTGAAAGGAAGATACCATCGCTTCCAACCATTTCCTTTCTTTTATAAATTAAGCTTAAGAACACATCGTAAGTGTGATAGGGGGTTAGGTGAGTCATCACAAAAGTCTGCCTTTTCATTTGAAGGGCAGATCCGGTAATAGTACTTACACAGTTTTAATATGATATGAAAATACCCACTATATCATTATTTTTTAATTGATTAAAAAATGATCAAAAATGAAAATCACTAGATGAAAATACTATTATTTTATCATTACAACCCTTGAATTGATTTTTCTTTCATTGATTATAATTGATTAAAAAATAGAAGTTTAAATAAAAAGAGATTGAAAAGAATGGAAACAAAAGGAAATTTAGAGAAAACAGATGAACACTATGTTTTTGAGTTTAGGGGGTTAGGTGAGTCATCACAAAAGTGTGCCTTTTCATTTGAAGGGCAGATCTGGTAATTGTACTTTCACAGTTTTAATATGATATGAGAAATACCCACTATATCCCTTTTACATTTTTACATTATCTATCCTTAAACTTTTAAAATATCTACACTAGCCTTTTACATCAATTATCTACACTACTAGCCGCACCACCACCACCACACCGTCAACACCACCACTGTCATCGTATTGCTCGGGTACCCTCTAGTAATATTATAACAATTCATTTGAACGCCAGATCCATGACAAAAGTTCGGGTTTTTGTATGGTTTTAGTAACAATAATATAATATTAATTTAGTAGATAAATGTTTATTTGAAAACCATAATTAAGTTAAAAAACCATAATTAAGTTGAAAATCTAAGGACAAATCTCAACAACACATTTTTCCTTCTTCTTACATCCACTGCCACCACCACCATCCGTCGCCGTCATCGTCGCCACCGCCATCTGCCGGTCAATCCATGGCGGAGCCATGGTGGCTAAAGGCGGAGCTTGTTAGGTAGATCACTCCATCACCGATTACCCCTATGACCTATCACCCTATAACTTATCACCATTATCAGCTACCCTTTATTAATAGGGCGTAGCCCGCTTTGAATCACAATTTCCAACGGTGGTGGTAGTGGGAAAGAAGGCCGATGGTGGTGGTGGCGGTGGCGGCGGCGGAGGCAGTAGAATGGTGGTGTTAAAGGGAGAAAAGGAAGAAAAGGAGGGACAAAATGTACGGCTGAGATTTGTCATTTGGTTTTGAACATTTTTCTAGTTTTCATTTGATTATAACTCTAATTTAGAAAACAAACAATAATATTATAACTATTTAATAACATATAATAAGTAAATTAAAAATATTTATTTCAAATGATTAATTTTTATATTGTGACAATGTAATAATAGGAGCTTAATTATATATTAGGTATATTTGTCTACTAATTAAATGTTAACTTTAATTATACATGGTATCTAAAATATAAATTTTTTTAATATAAATTAAAAGGAACATATGTCGTTTATATTTTGGGTCACGTATAGATAAAAGTGCTTCAATATTGGTATGTAGAGTACAATTATTTATCTAGGAAAACAGAAATTACTAATGGTATACAAACCAAAACTCAATGCATGATGTGAAAATCGAATAAAATGAGAAGAAAGAACAAACATATCTTGAAAATAAGGAGCTGGAGACCAATGTTTTAAATACTGAAATTTTATTCATATCGGAGTGGTATCCGGTATCGGTATTATCGGCATCGGGTTTTACTGGCCGGTATTACCGATAGGTTATTTTAATATTATTTTTTATTTTTTATTTATAAAAATACTACTAAATTTGTTAAATCTAACGAAAATAGTCAAAATACAATTACAATCTACTAAAAAATAATACCAAATAGATATTTCATAATAAAATATAAGTTTTAAAGTTCATAAACAACTAAAAATAACATTAAGGTATCATAAAAATAATTTTAAAAAATTTCAAAAAAAAAAAGAAACCTTTTTTACCGGAGCGGTATTACCGAAAAACCAGGCAAAACCGAAAAATACCGGCGGTAAGGAATAGTGAAAATACCGGACAAAAAACCGGGTTAGTTGTACCGGACGACCGACCGGTACCGATAATACCGGGTAGTACCGGCCGGTACGTACCGGTATTTAAAACATTGTTTGTCACAATCTAACGAAAATAGTCAAAATATAATTACAATCCACTAAAAATAATACCAAATAGGTATTTCATAACAAAATATAAGTTTTAAAGTTTAAAAACAACAAAAAATAACATTAAGGTATCATAAAAATAATTTTTTAAAAATTTCTAAAAATTAAAAAAAATCAAAAAATAAGAAACCGGTTTTACCGGACCGGCATTACCAGAAAATACCGGGCAAAAGCGGAAAATACCGGCTGTAAAGAATAGTGAAAATACCGCGGACAAAAAACCGGGTTAGTTGTACCGGATGACCGACCGGTACCGGTAATACCGGGTAGTACCGGCTGGTACGTAGCAATATTTAAAACATTGGTTAGAACCTTAAAAAACCAAACTTTTATGGCACCCTTTAGGGGAGGGAGTGGTCACCTCTTCCCCTTATTGGCACATCATCTTTATCCAATAAAAACCCTTCAACTCAAAACACTCCAACTTTCACCTCCCTTTACCAAATTGGTGGCAATGGTCACCACACTTTACCTTATTGCCACATCACCTTTTTTTGGGTATATTTTTAATACATAAAATTATAAACAATATAAAATAACCAATCATAGCCCGCCACCCATCACCCTCCTCCTTCCTCTCTTCTCAGCATTTCACACCGCCTACCCCTCACCGCACCCTGGCGGCGATGTTGCCGCCCTCGCCGCCCCTCACCGCGCCTGTTCATCGCTACCACTCCCTCCCCTCTTAAAGTTTTGTGAAAATTAATCAAGTTCAGCCACATAAAGTGGGCCAATTAATAATCTTTGGGTTTTGTTAAACAAAGCCCTAAGGGCTGTATATAAGGTGCATTAAATAGTTGTATACTTACCATAAAATTCCAGGGGATAGACTTTTGATATGAAAAGTATAACTTTTTTATGTACGTTATTTAGCATTTTCCATAATCTTTTAATAAATAAGTAAAAGAATATTTTTAGTAGTTGTAATGGGACCAATCATTTTTGGGTGTTCTATATTTATTAAGTCATGAGTGATTATAGTATGCTAGATTTTGGTAAAAAGGGTTCTTTATGAGTGATAAAGTGTCATTAGAAAATTGGTTGTGTTTTGTTAGGTGATGTATACATTTTTTTTTGTTAAGGTCATTATTTGTGTGCTGTGGTCCTTGTGGATAACTTTGTAAGGCCGGTCCCTATCGAGTCAGCGTACGCTCGACATAAAGCTCGGTGTAGACGCCGTCGTAGGCACCACCTCGGCGTTGTAGCTCGTCATCTTCATCCGACGTAAAAAAGAAATAGGGGGACGAGGTGGTGTGGGGCCCAAGAGTGGGGACATGGGAGCGATCAAGGTGAAGATCTTTTTTTTTTTGTAGCATGTATATATATATAGATACTGATATATCTCGATATATATATATATATAAATCTCTATCTCAAAGCCTTTATGTAGCTATTTTAAAAACTTGACAACTAGGATTTTGATGTTGTGTTAAGTTTCCTTACTTCTATTTCAACTCACCCTCCAACTAATGAAAATGTATTAATGAAAATTTTATATTTCTATATTGTTACCTTCCAACTCATATATTCATATCGTATTTTTATAAATAAATTGAAATCTTGTAGTAAGTTATTTAAAATAATAAATTAATATAATAAGTTAATAAAATATAATAAATAGAACTTATATGAAAATATTATCGAAATAAATTAAGTTTTACAATAAATTAATTTTAACATCATTTTTTATAATATGAACAAAAAAAATGGTTATAAAAACTTTTACACTTATTATAATAAACTAAAATTTATTTAGTAACAAATTTCTATTATAAATTACTAGAAAAATATTTAAAAACAAATGAACATATTCTTATATTATAACTAATCATACTTATAAGCAAATTTATCTATACTATTATATAAAGCAAAAAGTCTTTTTGTTGAATTTTAAGTTTCAACACTTGTGTTTTGTAAGCTTTGTTTAGCTTTCTTTACAAGCTTTGTAAATACAATTAATTAATTTTATTTTCTATTTAATGAGTATAAAGGTAGGTAATTGTAACTCATATTGAACAATGTCATTTAAAGTCAATTGGAGTTACATATGTCAATTGGAGTTACATATTTAATGAGTATAGTAATTATATTTTCTATGCACTTCACGTTACATATATCAAATGCACGTTACACATATCAATTGCAGTCATAGAACCTATATATATATCTTGTATCCAGTAGTCCAAAAATATGGTTGTATAAAATAATTATAATAATTTGTCATGATTTATTTACTTTTTGATCTATTGATATCTTATAAATAGTTATTTTTCAAGGCTGCTCGAGTGAAGTTTATATAAAATAACTACTAACATTACTCTTGTTTTTGTTAGATCGATATGTAAGATTGAAAAATGTTCTACATGCAAGTAAATATCATATGGATTAATGAAATGTATGTGTTGATTTTTTAGATATATACAACCCGATTTGTTCATACATCCATGAATTGAAAAGGTAGCGACACATTAAACGTTGATTTTATAAAGGTCCCGTTGCAACGCGCGGATACCTTTTTAGTTTATTATAAAACCTAGTTTATAATAATTTATTATAAAGTTTTGAACGTTTGTTTAATTTTACGAATTTCTTTAACCAAACACATCATGTTTTTACTTCAATGTTGCAATATATCAATACTAGACCTTGAACACAATTTTAACAATTTCATTTAAATTTAGGTACTAGATTTCTATATAGTAATTGCATGAAGAATTTAATTTTCTTACCTATTATTGTTTTTAAAATACTAATAGTCATATTAAGTTATCAAGTATTAATCATATAAGCTTCTTTCACAAAAAAAAATTGATAGAATGGTAGTAAATATAAAAATGCAAAGAATGCCTAGAAAGTTTTCTTCCAACATATGTGTCAAATCTCTTGAAAGAGATGCACTATATATGACCTAAATGAAAAATGCACAGAGAGAAAACTTCATTGAAAAAATAAGGTTTAAAAATCAAACTTACTTCATTTAAATAAAGAAATCGCGGTCTATAATTTGATGTGAGGATGAGCAAAGAGACCGGAAACCCAAGATCTGAGTTTGACGCGGCCGAACTCGGTCCGACCCTGAGATAGCACATCATGTATCACTTTATAAATGAGGGACTCCATCCTGCCTACAAAAAAAAAAAAGAAATTGGAGCTACAAGATTTAAGTTCTGCATTACTATTTTTTTCACAATTTTTTTTAAAGTTTCCAAGTCTACTCCTGCTAATTTCAATATAGATTGCAACCATTTATCAATCTCCATTGATCTACCACAACCCATTCATGGCTTGATCGTATGGAAAAAAAATAAGAATAAGAATAAGTGCTTATATATATATAGATATATATAAAGAGGTATGTTTGATGGGTGTTTTTAATATAAATATTTACAAATTATAGGTGCTTTTGATGGAAAAAAAATTAAGATTTTTTTTTTTGACATTCTTACCACTTTTGATGACAAAAAAAAAATTCAATCAAGCATGAAAACCCTTATTTACTCTAAGAAAGCTTTTGTAAAGAACTTGTATAATTAAAATTAACATAAAATGGTTATGAAATACACACAAAATTGAAGATAGAGACCAGATCTAGGGGCCAATTTCACATTCCTTCATGGCTGTCCGAAAATCAGAAAGAGAGAAGAAGAAATGATGTCTTGATGTATCTTGCAAGCTAGAAGACTTTGTGGGTTTTTGTGTTTGATCAAAATGAAACTTCGTTTGTTGATTTCTTGATGAAAAATCTGATTTTAGATCAGATATTGGAAGGAAAAGGGAGTATTTTAAATGTGTCTTGGTCAAAAGAGAGGTAGAAAGTGAAAATAAGAAAGTGGTATATATCACTTTATTTGGAACTTGTATGGAACTTGAATGAGTCAAAGTCAAAGGTAACTTAATAACGTATTAGTGAGTCAAAGTCGGTTACAAGAATGCATGCCATTTACACAAAACTTGTATGAGTCAAAGTCAAAGTAACTATTACACTAAAGCTTCTATGCTACTTATGCATTGTACCAAAGCTACCAATGGAAGCTAAAATGCATTTACAATGAGTTTATTAAGTTTCCCTTACAAGTTGTGTTAAAACTTAAAATTTAACAAAAAGGAGTCATGCTTTATTATATAGTACAGATTATATATATTTCATTTAAGATTGACTAGTCACTAAATGATTATTAAACATTGAAATGTAAGTCTTATGTCTTTACCGAGTCGATTAGCATTTTATTGGTATTTCTAGAGACGGCTAGAAATTTGTAACAAACTAAAAAAAGTGTTAATGTTTTTCATTTATAATCTTAATAGACACTCATCGAAATATTTTAATAGTTCAAATATGTGGTTTCCATTTGCTCGTTACTTATCTATGTACATCGGCTACTCTTAAAATTTAACAAATTAAATTAAAATCTACATCTATTGACTCACATTTTAATATTGACCATTAATCTTTTGTGAAGAGACTTCTTCTCTCATACGCCTTTTTCCTTTCTCCTCAAATCTGATTTCATGAACACGTCTCTCCTCAAATCTCAGATTTCAAATTTTTCATCGATCAATAGTTTATTTATCTATATATGGTTTTTATCTGAAAATAATAATAGCTTCTAATGGAAGGCGTATACAAAAAAAAATTAATTACATTTCTCTCTGCGTTCTTTCAGATCCCAGCTCCTATTTCATCTTCTTATTCTCTCTTTTCAAGTTTTGTTTATTCTTCTACATATCAAATTCTCTTAAGTATTTTTCTCATTAATCTGTAGTATATTTCCATTAATAAATTTTCCCTCTCTTTTTGTAGGATGATGATTATGTGTAAATACCTTACACATGTGTATGTATAAGGTATTTTTATTTTATTTTTATTTTTTTTAATTTTACTATTATTTTTTTTTTTTGGAATGAGTTTTATTAAAAAAAAATTTAAAAATTAAAATGAAAAAACAAGCTAAAAAAAAAAAAAAAAAAATCAAAAACGCACATTCTACACTTTCTCTCCTTAAGGTACCTTCTTTCAGGATCCCTACCTTATATATATATATATACTAGTGCTTAGACCCACGTGATGCGCTTACAACCTTAAATAATTTCTTTGACGTTAATTCAAGATTGTAACGATGTATATTAATGAAATTGATTGAATAACTGTATCCCTATTGTTAAGTCATTTAATAAAATATAATGATCTAAGAATTTTTTATAACCAATATGTATATATATTCAACAACAATTCTAAACATATTTCTCATGATATACTTGTATATTATATTGCTTTTAAATTTTCATTGATCATCGTAACAATTCATTTTTGTAAACTTTTCCACAAGTAACAAATATCATTTCCATGTTTAATATCCTTTTCAATTTCAGAAATTATAAAAGAAAATATAGAGCTATAGGTAGTTGATTTCTGCTTGAAATCTTTGAACTATATAAGTTGTTATGATAAAGCTTCATAAATAAACAATCCGACTTCTCAGGGACTGAAAACTTTCTTTTTCGTCACAAGTAAACATATCAAAACACCTAGTAAAATACATAGCAATTCAAATAAGACCCAGTATGCAATTTTGTACGTTGTTGACAATATATACGAATTTCACATAGAAATCGATTAGCAATGACTTGTCTTAATATTGAAGAAAACTATAATTAAGAAAATGTTTCTCTAAAAAAATGCAACCCGTTGGATCACAAAGAGGAACATTAAAACAAACTGCAACACTTTAAATTCATAAAAACAACCTGCAATACACTATATAATGAAAAAGGTGGCCATCAACATTAGACACATTCCGTTTGAAGTGATTAGTCTATAGCTCAACTTTGAACTTTCTGGTCCTTTCTAGCTAAAGTGCGTCTAGCCATCGACACACGTGACCTTCTTTTTAACTTGCTCCAGGGCTTGTTCATGGACCACGACAAAGCCTCAGCTACTCCATTGCCATCTTTTTGACCGCAACCATCTACAAATCTTGTGCATACACAACAAATAAACACAGAAATAAATTAGTAAACTCAAAGCATCTAACATCATTACATCATGAACATATTGTTAAGGCTAATATGAAAGTTATAAAATGGGCCTACTTAACTTGAATTAATAGATTGAACATATATAATAGTTAGAATTAGGTTACATAGTTTAAGGAAAAGAATAAAACAAAAAAAAATAAAAACTCTATAATCTGCGGCAAACTTCTTTTGTAAACTTTTAAGTTTATGTAGTATTTCTTGGAACGTTGATCGGAATTGTGGCTCACCGCCACTACAAAATATTGTCATATTTCCGGCATCAATTACGGTTGCTTCATACCATTTGTGCATGATGGTATCTCACATCAACCAATAAAAATGTAATAAAGAATGAAAATGATGGGGGAAAAAATGAGTATTTGAAAAGAGAATAGATTCACTTGTTTGGTACAAACTGAAAATGAATATAAAAAAAATACAAAAATGTATACAAAATTACCAAGGAGAAAAATACACAACTTAATAACTTTATCTTTTAATAAATAATTATAACTAATATATAAAACTCATTATTACTACACACAATTTTTTTTTTCTTCCATTCTCTCCATATTACAAAGAATGAAGAGAATAGAAATCATTCTCCTTTCTTCTTTCTCATTCTCATTCTCTACCCTAATCAAACAATAAAAGTAATTCTTATTCAGTTTCCCCCCTTTCCATTCCATCGTATCAAATAATCATTTACAATCTCCAATAGTAATTTACTTAACAAATATCAAATATAAATAAATTGACAATTAACAATCAATTACAATCTCCAATAGTAATTTCACAACTTTATAGAAAATGAAATTAATTCTTGCAGTCGTTGTAAAAAGAAAAAGAAAAGTTGGGTGGAACCCTCTGGTCTCATGTACCGTCTTGGTACCCAAAGCGCATACTGCATAGAACTCATGTTCGGTAAGTCACCATCCTCACACATGGATCACAAGATATAGTTTCTCCACTTGCCTTTGACAAGTTTTTGAACCTTGGACCTGCAGCCTTCATCTTGTGGGTCAATCGTCGTAGCAACTCATTTGTTCTTTAAATTCACAATCTCCTTCATGCTTAATTCTTTGCCTCATTAAGCAAAAAAAATATATTTTAAATCTGCTGCGGGTTATTAAAAATCTAAACTGCATTTTACAAAGAAATTAGAAATGTAATATACGATAACCAAGAGCCATGGCTACGAAGGCACCAACTTCCTTCAAACTGCAATCTAATTCTATCCCATCGATTACAAGAAGGATATATTCATGTTGCACCTTTAGAAGTAGTTTTTTATGTCTAAACACATTATTTGAACACTACAACAAATTTAACTTGATAAGACGCCCAAAAGTATCCTCAAATGTTACTTTATAGGACTTTTTAGATAATAGGATTACCTAAAAAATATAATACAGTCACATATGCACGCAAACAATAATTACAAAACACTTTAGATATCTTCAAATCAACTCCTATGTGTGTTTAAGCTAAAGATTTTCTTAATACTTGATACAACTTGGTTTAAAGACTTTTCTGTAGTTATTTGTTGCATGCTTCCATACTTCACAACTTCATTATCATTATATATATATGGGATTAGTTTCTGGGGATGTAACGAACTATGACCTAATGTTCATAATAGGAAATAACTAAGATCGTGTGCATTTTATGTAAGTAACTTGTTATTTTGATCAAATCATGTAAAAATGCATACGT
>JAOXNX010070639.1:0-10521 GCA_028566075.1 Solidago caesia | reverse complement strand
CCAATAATACCTACCATGTACACCTGTTTAACCCCCGCCCATACAAGGCCTAAACAGTTTTACATGGCATCATTATTAAGATTAAGTTTATCAATACGTAATATTCTTTATCATGGTTCAGTAGGTGTACAACTAGCGAGTACACAACATTTCAGTTCAATGAGTGTAAAATGAACAAGTATACAACATTATAATACAATACGTGTACTATAAACGAGTACACAATATTATAATTCGAATTGTATAAAATAAACAATTACACAACAGAATATATATACACAACATTACGGTTCGATTGTCAAATTGCTAAGCCATGGCCCGTTCTGTTCCACAACACAACACAATTTAGTCCGACTACGTAACTACATACGTAGGCATAATCAGATACTATGCACTCGCTACCTGCAAGTGAGGACTGGCCGGCCCTAAATAGCGCTATTCATAGTATCCTAGGCTCTAAACAAGAGTTAATAGCAATTCACGGTTCATAATTTCCGGCACGAAGAAATTATACTCAATTAACATAGTTCAGTATTATAATTCATATCAGTTCAATACGACAGATATAATACAATACAACCATAGCTCAATTGTTCAGTTCAGTTCTTTGCGGTTCAGCACATTCTAGTTCAGTTCAGTTCAACTCACATCCAAATTACTATCTCTATATACATACTACTCTATAATCTATTAGTAATTTACCTTCGATGCTTATATATAAGGTGTACCAGCGGCTAACCTACCACATCTACAGCATCTTACCAAGTCAATTATATTCATATGTATATACTTATGGTAATCTTACACAACATTTAACAACTCATTTACAGTTCAGTTCTACATTACAGTTCAGTTCTACAGTTCCATTCTAACCGTTCAATTCTATAAAAGTTACTATACCTACAGTACAGACACAATTATAGATACAGTTCTCACAGTTACCAATTCAGTTCTTAGTTCATAAAAATAGTTTAGTTGCATGTTTTTCACCCCAAAACAATTAAAGTAAAAAGGGGATGTACTCACCTGATACGAAGAGAGTATAAAGCAACTAGTTCCAAGTACGAGTGAATCACTAGTCAACAGAACCGGGACCTATGATACAATTAGTAACACTATAATTAAGGTCACTAGCTCGATTATAAGTTCTATGTTTAACGATTAGTACTAATTGAACCATTTACTTAGTTCGAGTTCATTTAAGTGTTTCATAAAGTATAGGGACCATTTCTGTTAAAAATAGTTAAAGTTTTTGATTTGTTTCACTTTCAGCCTTGGAAAATTATTTAGTTTTGAAAAATTACAGTTTCAGTCCCCCACGTATTTCAACGCGCATATGTTATACCACGTATAAGTTCAAGTCGCGCATAAGTTTCCAAGCACGTATAAAATCACGTATATGTTCCAATACGTATAAGTTTGGATGCGTATTTGTTCAAAACATGTATAAGATCACAGATTTATTTAGACGACGTATTTATTCAAATGCGCGTATATATTGAGCCACGTATAAGTTTGCAATTTTTAAAAGACCACGTATAACTTTGTTGGGTTCTTAAACAAATACGTGCTCAAGAACACTTCGATTCTCAACATGGTTTTTGAATGATTTAGGTTCGGAAATTGTACAGAAACAATGTAATACCTTGATAGAACAAAACCCAAGTACGAATTTGAATGTTTTTGGTTTGAAATAGGACCGCGCATATAATGAAGTTGAGAGAGTTTTTGATTGAAAGATTTGATACAAATGAAATGAAATTGAACATAAAAATGAGTTTTGATCAGCTGTTGCGTGCAAATACAGGTGTTTACTTCAGAATCAAACACTTGGAAAACACTAATTTCATGCAAATTAAAATATCAATTAACTTAGTTAGTGGCTTGTTAACTTTATTACAAAATTAGTGCCAAATTTAACGGTTCAATTACATTTCGTTAGTTACTAAACATTACACGTTAAACATTTTACGTTCCACACTCGAAGACACGTCTAATAAAACTCTCGTTACGGAAGAATTCTATAAATTAAAAGGTTTATATCAATTCGAGTGCGTTTTAATTACAATAAACTTACGTTCTACTACGGACTCGACTATTACAAGACACGGGTGTCACACCCGCGTTGACCGGACGATTACAGAAGACTCGATGTTCAAACGACTTTTTAAATGACATATTTGAATGTAACTTTTAAATAGCTTTGATTTGACTATAAATATGTCCCATACGGAACACTTTGATATTTTGACTCTCAAAACATTTAAATGACTTTTTGACCAACCGACAATTCTAATAGTCTCTCACTTAATGTCGAATCACACGTTTACACCTCACGACAACAAACACGAAATAACTTAGCTAATTCTTGATCGCGATTTGTCACAAAATTAAGTCTTATATATAATCAAAGGACTTTCGCCGAATACATGACACGTTTAAGACGATAATTCTACGGCTGTCAAAACGACTTCGACGACGGTTGTTACATCATTACCCCCTTAAAAGAATTTCATCCCGAAATTCAACTAGAAACAGGAGTCTCGAAAAGCTGAGGATGCTTCGCCCTCATATTGTCTTCGCGCTCCCAAGTATACTCTGGGTCACGCCTCGAATTCCAGCGAACCTTGACAATCTTAAACTCAGAATTCTTTAACTTTCGGACCTTCCTATCCAAAATTTCGACCGGCTTTTCTATGAAGTTCAGCTTCTCAGCGACTTGAATCTCATTCAAAGGCACGTGATGTGCCTCGTCAACTAGGAACTTGTGAAGATTAGACACATGGAACACATTATGTACACCACTAAGCTCCTCCGGAAGCTTCAATCGATAGGCTACTCGACCAATTCTCTCGAGAATTTTGAATGGTCCAATATACCTTGGCGCCAACTTCGATCGCTTGATGAACCTAACAACACCTTTCCTTGGCGAAACTTTGAGGAGTACACGATCCCCAACACTGAACTCTAAAGGCTTCCGCCTAACATCGGTTGTCGATCTTTTGCTGTCTTTAGGTGTTGTTTGATCTGAATGATCTTCTCTGTCGTTTCCTCGATAATCTTAGGTCCAATCAACTGACTGTCACCAACTTGCGTCCATGCCACTAGCGATCTACACTTTTGCCCATATAATGCCTCAAAAGGTGCCATCTGGATGCTCGCGTGATAATATAATTATACGAGAATTCTATCAACGGAAGATGAGCATCCCAACTACCTGCAAAATCTAGGACACAAGCTCTCAACATATCTTCAAGTGTCTGAATTATGCGCTCGCTCTGGCCATTGGTTTGTGCATGATAAGCAGTACTCATGTCTAATCAGGTACCGAAAGCCTTTTGAAAACTTCGCCAGAAATGTGATGTAAACCGAGAATCTCTGTCTGAGATGATCGACACTCGAACTCCATGCTCTTGACACTACTTCCTTGATGTACTTCTTCACTAACGACTCGGTAGTATCTTTCTCACGAATTGCCAAGAAGTGTGCAGACTTGGTCATTCTATCCACAATCACCCAAATCATGTCATGCCCGTCTCTCGTCCTAAACAACTTTGTGAGGAAGTCTATTGTAACCCTTTCCCACTTCCACTGCGGGATCTCAGGCTGTACTAGCAATCCTGACGGCTTCTGATGCTCCGCTTTGACTTGCAGACATGTCAAACACTAACTCACATACACCGCGGTCTTTCTTCATTCCCGGCCACTAATAAAGTTCACGCAGATCATAATATATCTTGTCAGTGCCTGGGTGAACCGAATATCTTGAACTATGTGCCTCTGCCATTATTGAAGTCCGTATGTTACCGCTTGAAGGTACCCAAATTTTTTCTACAAAATAAAGTCCGCCGTCATCCTTCTTGACTAACTGCTGATCCATCCCTCTAAGCTCACTGAACAGGACATCCTTATTAGCAACCACTTTCGTCTGTTCTTCAATAATTCTATCCTGAATACTCCGGTGCACTGTCATACTCATGGCCCATACTCGTTTTGGCTTGACTCGCTCTCTTCGACTTAGAGCATCAGCCACCACATTGGCTCCCAATTCCAGATCATGAGTTGTATAATTCTTCTCATGAATCTTCAGTTGACGTGAGACATATGCTATTACCTTGCCCCGCTGCATAAGTAGACAACCCAATCCCTGACCTGATGCATCACAATAAACCACGAAGTCTTCAGATCCCTCTGGTAGGCTCAAAATCGGTGCGTTACACAACTTGTCTTTCAAAATCTGGAAGGCTTCTTCTTGTTTCTCGCCCCAGACATACGGTATGTCCTTCTGAGTCAGTTGCGTGAGCGGTAAGGTGATCTTCGAGAAATTCTCTATAAATCTTCTATAGTAACCTGCCAAACGAAGGAACTGTCTCACCTTAGTTGGCGTCTCTGGTGTTCTCCAATTCTTCACGGAGTCAATCTTACTGGGTCTACTTGAATCCCATCTTTGTTCACTACATGCACTAGAAATCGAACTTCTTCTAACCAGAATTCACCCTTCGAGAACTTCCCGTACAACTTCTCATTCCTCAGCAACTCCAGTAGTTTCCTCAGATGCTCAGCATGTTCTTCCTTGGTGTTCGAGTATATCAAGATGTCATCGATGAAAACAATCACGAATTTATCTAAGTATGGCCTACACACCCTATTCATTAGATCCATAACACAACCGATGCATTTGTCAGCCCGAATTGCATAACTGTAAACTCGAAGTGCCCACAGCGAGTTCTAAAAGTTGTCTTTGGAATGTCGTCCTCGTGAACTCATAACTGGTGATATCCTGAGCGTAGACCAATCTTCGAGAAGTACTTTGCGCCCTGAAGCTGATCAAACAAGTCATCTATCCGAGGAAGTGGGTAGCGGTTCTTCACAGTCAACTTGTTCAACTCCATGTAATCAATACACATTCTGAATGACCCATCCTTCTTCTTGACAAACAAAATAGGTGCACCCCACAGCGATTGGCTAGGTCGGATGAAGCCTTTATCTTGTAATTCTTTCAACTGAGCCGATAATTCTTGCATTTCAGATGGCGCCAATCTATAAGGAGACTTTGCCATGGGTGCAACATTAGGTACGAGATCAATACGAAAGTCGAGTTGTCTTGACGGGGGTAGACCTGGCAAATCCTCAGGAAAGATATCCTGGAAGTCTTGAATGACAGGAACACTACTCAGACTAACCTCCTTACCCGAGACACTCATAAGACATTTCTCACATGACTTTGATTGTTCGCCTTGAACCTCTAACACTTCCCCATTAGCCAAGGGAATTCGAACGACCACGGACATCCAATCCATAACACTATAACATCAAAACTACCCATCTCGAAAGGGACTAAGTCTATCAGAAACGAATGGTCATTAATGACTAAAGTACACAAGCGAATGACCTGATCTAGTCTAACTAATTCACGATTGACCATCTCCACGTCAAAATACACATACATGGGACTGCTTAGCCCCCAACAATGGAACAAACTTGACATCGACCAAGCTATAATCAGCTCCAGAATCAAATAAGACTATAGCATAATGGTCCTTAAGAAGAGAGGTACCTGCAACGACATTAGGGTCATTGCGAGCTTCAGCAGCATTAAGAACGAAGGGTCAACCTCTGGCAGCTTGAGTCTGATTTGCCCTATTCTGATTCGGGCCTGTAATCTACAGTTGATTAGGATGTACTGCCACCTGTACCTGTTGCCCAACATACTGTGGGCAATTGTTTCTATAATGATTCGAGGCCCAACACTCAAAGCATGCCCCACGGGCTCCCTGCGGTCTTCGCTGATTCAATGGAACAATGTTCTGTGGTGCCGCTTGTGCTCGAGGCTCCTTGCAGTCGCTTTCCCTATGCCCAGACTTCCCACAGTTAAAACAAGCCAGACACGGATAATTAGCAGAGTGATGAAGATTACACTTTGCACACAAAGGGTGAGGACCCGTATACCCCTTTTTGTTGGCGTCAGTAGCCACAAACGCCTTGCCCTTAAACTGTTTCTTTTCGTCTGGCTTCCATGGCTTTTTACCACTGCTTGAATCACCCATCTCTTTCCTCTTGTTACTAGCAGCAGTCGGGTCCCACACTGGACCAACTCTTCTGTCATAGCCTCAGACCTCAGATGCTTCGTCAAGTATAGTAGGGTGAACTGCCGTCATAGTTGCTCTAACTTGGGGAACCAACCCCCGCAGATACTTCTCCACACTCTTAGTCTCAGGTGTAACCAGGTGAGGAACCAATCTCTACAATTCATGAAATCGATGGTGTACCCAGCATGATCAGCACCCACTATCCTGTGCTCTAAGAATTCCCTTTCTAACCTGCCCAATTCAACCGGTGTGCAGAACTTCCTCAACATGACCTCTTTGAAAGCATAGCAAGACATCCCTTCAGTAGCATTCGTTCCTCTAACCTATAACTGGGTGTTCCACCATTGCAATGCACCCTCGGTAAACGAATTTGCCACATATCTGACCCTCTGCTCTGGCGCACATTCACTGATACAGATCACAGCCTCCATCTTCTCTAACCACTGAATAAACATTACTTCTCCACCCCTTCCGTTATAATCTTGAACCCCACAATCTTAGAAGTTCTTGTATGAGCATGACTTCCTTGCCCCAGTCCTTCGCCCCCTGGGCACATTCCCAACATGAATCCCTTCAGCTTCGTCATCATAGTTCTGCTCTTCATCCTGTCTTCCTTCAGTACCACCATCATTACCACCTGTTCGACCACCAGTCGGACCACCTCCCCCGTTCATCTGTGCCAAAAGAGTAGGAAACAGAGAACTGACCACCTGTGTGATCGTAGCAACCAATTCTGCATTGGGTGTCGGTCCTTCTGTAACACCCAGCTAAAGCGGAAACACGGGATGCACAGTCAAGCAAGATACATTGCACAAGATATAGATCACAACACGTTTGCCATAAAGATATTCAGGAGTTACATTGTACAGGGTATTCAACCCAATAAGTTAAGTTACAAAAGATAATAAGTTCCAAGTCACGCAGGACTTATACAAAAGATGTTGCGTAGAAATTACAATCCATCGATAATAATTTAAATACAACATAGACATGAAACGCTGAAGTTCAAAAGTAGACAGCTGACTTGAGAGACAAGCGGCCTAATTGCCAGGAGAAAGCATGAAAATCAAGTGTCAGCTATAAAAATAGCTGGTGAGTTCACAGTTGGTTTTCAAAAGATGTTCGTTCCTGTCAAAACAATTTAGTTTGCAAAACAAGCAGTATTATAGTGTAAACATATCTATAATAAAGAAGTATAAAGTAAAAGCATGGAACATTGTGTATACGTTGAGCCTATAACTACTCTGTTTGCCCAGGCGGTTGATCAAACGATCGTTTTTGCCTTACAGTCATACTCTCAATAGTAAGACTAAGTTAGAAATGTAAATATCCATCACCTAGCATATGTCTAGTGATGGAGGAACCCAGGCAGATCCTCAAATAGCGCTATCCATAATTTACCCACGGTCTATCCCACCTACTGTGGGAATCGATTAGTAGTGTAGATTTTTTAATCAGGGACTTTGTGTTTTACCCAAGTATTTGTCAATAGTTCCAAGTGTCATAAACATGACGTAAGTATATGAGCTCCAATAATACCTACCATGTACACCTGTTTAACCCCTGTCCATACAAGGCTTAAACAGTTTTACCTGGCATCATTATCGAGACTAAAAGTTTAGTAATAAATCATAAGTAAAGTTGTAATAACAATAGTAAGAATATAATTGCAAAACAAGTTAGTACTTGCTTTTCAGCCCCCAAAGTAAATCAAAGTAAAGTAGAAAGGGGGCAGTAAACTCAAAGTGATTGTTGAATATACAACAAGATGAAACAGATGAGGAAAGTGGAAAGGAAGTTAAGTACACTTAAGTACTTGCTGTTAGGGTGCTTATCGAAGCAAACCTATGATCAAAGATGTAGTCGAAGATACGCGTAAGTGTTATGTTTAATTTTAGTAACCTAGGAATGCCATTAACACTTAATCAATTCAAAATTTTGTATCACGTATAATTGCTGGATATATTCACTTCTGAAGTTGGTATTTAAGTTTATTCTTTATTAATAGACGTTTGTTACATTTCTTAGCATACACTCGTTATTAGATGGTAATGCTATATAATCCGTTCTTTGATTACAGATCATCTAACATTCATATTTGATGCCAATACAATCACATTTAATCATCATGTATCAACACAAGTTATGCATTTGACTTTCCACACACAAGTTCGGCATTCAATATAACAAACAAGTTCGGCATCTAATACAGTACAAAACAAGTTCGGCATTTCTAAACAATAGTAGTTCGGCATTTAGTAATCAATATAAGTTCGGCATTTTGTTATACAAGGTACTTCGGCATTCAGTTGTAGTAAGTTAGGTAAGCTGAAGTTCGGCATTTAGGGTGTTAAACAAGTTCGACATTTACACTTAATGTAACTTAGGCATTTAAGTTTCAAGTACTTCGGCTTTTAGATTTAAAACAATGTTGTACTTCGATGTTCAAGGAAACTATGTACTACTTCGGCATTTCAACAATGCCGAAGTAGTGTTGAACTCTTTGGAAAATAAGTTAAGGTTTAGTAATGATCAAGTCCAATGCACATATGAGATACTTCGACATATACAACTTGCCATGTAGTACTTCGGTATTGAATCAAGGCCGAAATAGTACTTTACTTATTCAATAAGCAATTTAAGTGAACAACCATGACCAACTTCGACTTTAAGTCCCTTCAAGTGGTACTTCGGCATCTCAAAGATGCCGAAGTTGTGTTATGTATCTTCAAGTTCAAGGTTTGCTCATATGGCCAAGTGATGAAGTACTTCGGCATCGATGCCGAAGTTGTACTTCCAAAGTTCAAAATCGATTCCACACTTAATCAAGATTATTTCAGCTCAATTCTATTTTAGTTATAGGGTATGCTTCCTTATTATGTTTCAGTTTCCAGGTTCACAAGTTGATACAACCAAATCCTTCATTTCGTTTACCACATTTCAAACTCATATACAAGAATTCATGGCAAATAAACAAACTGCATACATATATACATATATGTAGTATACATATATATATGTTCGCATAGAACCAAACTAAACATACAAGTATTCAAATTGTGGGGGTAAACTTCTATGCATTATACGCTTTTATTCCATGGTTTAACAATTTTATCATCATTCAATAATGACCATAATATTACTAGCAAATACCGGTTCATATTCGACATTTCCAAACCAAAGCACATATATTCTTGTTATTGGTCTTGGTCCAAGCCGCAACATTTGATGTGTAAAATCTAGTTTAAAAATTTATAAACAAAGACTACCTAAATACTGACTATTACACACGCTCGGGCAGTGGACCCGTTCGTTTATAGTATAGGCAAAAGTAAGTCCAGGTTCGAACACAGGGACTGTTTATTAAGAAAATTGCTTAGTTTAAATATTTACTGAAAAGTAACGTTTAACGACCATGTCACACCCCCAAAATACAACATGCCGAGGGGCGTGACTTCAACAATATCACAACACAAGGAATATAATGAACGACTCAAACGTGTCGTTTTAAAAAATATATTAAAGATCATATTGTTGTAATTTGAAAATATAACATTTAAGAAAACATCGTATTTAGAAAACTTAATATAAATTTATGTAGTTTGAAGTTCCACGTCCTTAGTTGCAATTTGGAGAACCATTTCCTAGAGAAATGACAAGGGTGGCAATTCTTCAAGTGGAAATCAACATAGAGTTCGATCTCCAAGTTAACAATTTAATCACCTGAAATACATGCTAAAACGGGTCAACATAAAGTTGGTGAGTTCCATAGGTTTGTATATAAAAATAATTATCATGAACCACAAGATTTCCGGGTGACCATTGCTTTACCACAATGTCAGGTAGTCATTGTATCACTACAATGCTATGAGAAAAATATGTATACATTATACTAAGCTCACGAAACGAATAACTTGACGGTTGAGTGTGCCTCAGGTAAGTACTGGTTGAGGGTACTCAGTTTTCCAAATATATATGCGTCCGTTAAACCACCCCGGTTAAGTTGGTGCTACCAACCCGAACGGGGAGTGTCAATCCCAAATAGCGCTATCCAATATATCCACGTTTAAATCCATAATTAATCGTTTCATGATTGTGAGGCCTTAGGTAAACCGGGGGACTTAGTACAATCTATGTATACAAAGTTTTAGGTACTTGCGTTCATCGTAAAACAAGAGTATGTATTTCACCCCAAAAGTAAACGAAGTAAAAATGGGGCTATGTACACTCACATAGTATATCATATACTTTTGAAGATGTCTTTCAAAGTTTTA
Source organism: Solidago caesia (assembly GCA_028566075.1). Lineage (NCBI taxonomy): Eukaryota > Viridiplantae > Streptophyta > Magnoliopsida > Asterales > Asteraceae > Solidago > Solidago caesia. The sequence continues at coordinate 158 of JAOXNX010070639.1, read as the reverse complement.
ATATATATAAATATATCAAAATAGTTTTTAAGCATGTCTCAGTCCCCAAATATAAAAGAGTCGAAAAGGGGAATATGGAAAACTCACATAGTATATCATATACTTTTGAAGATGTCTTTCAAAGTTTTAATATATATAAATATATCAAAATAGTTTTT
>JAOXNX010070621.1:0-10523 GCA_028566075.1 Solidago caesia | reverse complement strand
GTTGGCGGGTCGAAAATCTCTGACCCTAACCCGACCCACTAAAAGTTTCAGGTCAGAAATCTCAACCCGGACCCGACTCGTGTCGGGTTGGCTGGTTGACGGGTTGACCCGATAACACCCTACATCGGAGCATCATCAACAACCGCACGTACACCTCTCTCCATCTCTCTCTCGTCTACCGCCACTGACCACCGTCTACCGCTGCCACCCTACATCGGAGCATCATCAACAACACGGCAGCACCACCAGTCGACTCCCACCGCAGAAACCACCCTTGAAAACCTGGACTGTTTTCCAGTTTTCCTCTTTCTCTTCCGGTTCGAACCACCGCACAACACCACCAGTGACCACCCTACAAGGCTACAAAACGCCACACCCCACCACCTTTGAGTCACCATCTTCCTGGTTTGAGAAGTTAGAAGGCAGAAGGTGATTTCAAAATAAAAACCATTTTTTTCTCTCCTTCCTTTGGCTGTTCGACGACCAACACCCCCAATACAAATTCATTTTTTTTGTTTATTTATAAAGAGCATTACTTTAATATATGTATAAATAATGTAAAAAGGTACTGAAGCATGCACAGTATATTTTTTTTATTTAAAAAAGCATGCAAAGGTATTCTTTTTACAGGCATGCGCAGTGTTCTTTTTAGTTACGAAGTATGTTTTCGCTTCTTTTCATGTGAAATAAAAAAAATTAAAAAAAAATAAATAAATTCGGGTTGGCAGGTCGACCTACCAATTCACTAACCCAACCTGACTGGAAAAAATCAAGTTGGCGGGTTAGCGGGTCGAAAATACCCAACCCGAACCTGATTTTTTTCGGGTCGGTTTAGGGTCGGGTTTCAGGTTGGCGAGTTTATTGCCAGCCCTAACTGGGTTGACAAATTGTTTTTTTTCCTCTAATAAACAGTAACTTTTTATTAAATATATATGGTAAATTTCTAATCGCAACTCGGATGGTTTTGAATTTAATAGATCATTGGGTTCCAATGACTAGATCTGGACCAGGCCATTCTTCTAGTTAGGCATCTCAACCGGGTAAATAGGAAGTTGCCTTTTACAGGTGCACAATGTCTTTGTCATATTGGTTTTTTTTTTTTTTTTTTTTTTTTTTGGTGTTTGGGCTAGATGTTAGTTTTGCTTGAACGAACAGAATCGCTCACCGCTTAGTTGACCAATCCAGCTACACAGAGCCCTTAGGCACCCCAAGTTACTCCAAATTCAGAGGAAACCCAATAATCCGCTCGCTGGCACGACTACGAGTTATTGGTAAGTCCCATTTGCCTTAAGGATCCAACGTTGGTCTCCAAGAGTTAGGGTCTTCTATCTTTGACCTTCATGCCTTGGAGTTTTACATCATACACCAACGCATCACACGCCATAAGATATTTACATCACAAGGATTATAATATTTAGATAAAAAAGAAGCCCAAAGATTGTATGCCCTCAAACACCCATTGACTGGACCAAAGCCTCCCTTGAAAAACCAACTCGTTTCTCGCTTTCCAAATACACAAGCACGTTAACAACATAACTGGCTAACCGCATGAAACACCTTCTTGCCTACCTTGCCAAAGTTAGACCATAGATATACGTAGTTCAAAGATATCCGGGTCGAGAAAGCAAAAACGGGGGAACCTTACACCAAATTGCAACATTCTGTGACCTCCCAAACCATAGGACAGCCTCTCTTCTAGTTAGGCGTCTGAGTTGGGCAACATATGGTCAGCCTCTATGGGCACGCAATTGACTATGACAATAAATATACATTAAAGTTCTAAATATAACGTTTGATTTAATGTGTGTTTGTTTAAGAACATATAAGTACATTAAGCATAAAAGGTTTAGCATTTGGCCATTAGCGCCAACAATAAGTTTTTGGCTTCGTTTTTTAAGTAATGATTCATAACTTTATCCTTCTTTATTTGTGATCATTTTAATTGGTAGTTAACACTTGCCTTTAGTTTTTTATGATCACTTAGTCCTACAATGAGTATGTTTGGCACAAAAACTTGGAGTTGTGACTGGTTAGGGGCTTGGAGCCAGAGCTTGGGGATGGGGCTAGGAGCCGAGACTTTTTTTTCAACCCTCTTTAACCAAGTTTTTATTTTAAAGACTTTTTAGTGCTTTTAGGAGCTTTTTGGGCTAGAGCTTTTTATCTCAAATACATATCCAAACAAGGCTACTACTTTAAAACGTGTTTTTTTTTTTTAAGCTTGGGGTTTTTAAGCTCCTAAAAGCCCCAAAAGCTCCTTGCTAAACAGCCCCAATATGTTGGGGTTTATTAGGTAAGTGGTAAACAACCGCCACCATCACATAGGGGTCTTTAGTCTTTGGTCTGAACGGTATTTAGTTTGGGTAATCATAAAATCGGTGTTCAGTTTGGGTTGAACTCAAATTGGTTTAGTAATTTGGTTTACGGTTTGGCTTTTGGTTTACTACATATAAATATGGGTCAACCCAAAAAACCTGAATTACATATATGTTTATATAATTTTGATAGGTATAAGGAAAAACAAGTTGCAAAAATTTTAGAGTCAAATCAATAAACCCGAAGTTGTATATATGATGTATAATCAAAATAAAATGTTTATTTTGTCAAAACTTTAGATTTCATCCAACTTGATTATTTGCTTGATATGTAAATTTACTTGTATTTTTGAAACTTGTATATTAGTATTTTGATGTTGGAATCTATTTAGTAATTACTTGGAATCTTGGATTGGATGAAGTAAAATTATTAGACTTAGTCAAGAAGTGTATGTTCATGTCATTTCCATTTGATATTGTGTTGGTATACAAATTCGCCTAATAATAATATTTGGCTTTTTTGATTTGAATTTGGTTGGTTTGGTTTGGTTTGCTCCTTATTTAATTGGTTTGGTTTTAAGTTTTTTCTAAAAAATTCTCGGGTGACCCGAACTGATGAACACCCCTACCATCACGCCGTAACCATGAGAACTCCAGTTGCAATTTGTGTCATCTTTCCCAACTTTTTCCAAAAGAAAATATGGAGGAAATCTCCTATATGGTCAATTTGCTTTAGATATTCTAATAACCTAGAAATATAGAATTTTCAACCAATTGGAAAAATGATGATAAGTTATTATCATACACAAGAAGGATATTTCGTCATTGTATGGGTGTGGACGTTTTCAATCGGTTATTTGGTTTCCTAATTTTTTTTTTCATTTGCTTTTAATTTTCTGCAACCAAGAAATTCATACAAGAAAGACTTTTCAATAAGTCTCCTCGTCAAATGAATTATTATCCTACACAGCTACGAGAATATTTCGTGGATGTGTAGTAATAGTGGGGACATTTTTAATCACTTCCATTAGTATCATTTGTATAGATAATTATCAGATTGTTAAGTTTATGAACCAAAATTTCTAATCCCAACTTGGATGGTTTTGATTTTAAGGAGGATTTTCTTATAGAGGTTAGTAGTCCCTGTAGTCCCTGTATTGAAGGTCATAATATAAAATTAAATATAAGGTGGGCTTAGAATGTAAGGCGAATACAAGATGAAGGTTATAATATAAAATTAAATATACCGTAAGCCGAAAACATAAAGTTATAAAAGATGAAAGTTAAATTTATATAAAAAAGACCCACAGATTCATTATTCCGTATAATAGTACTTTTTGGTGCATAAAACATTTTTACAGAAAAAAATGAGAAATTAAAACACAAAAGGGGGAGAAATATAGATGATTTCAAGATGAAAGATTAAATATAAATAGGGCTTAGAAAGTAATCCGAAGAACATACAAAGGTTAGATTATATCATAGGCCGAAAACGTGAAATTAGTAAAAGTTGAAGGTCAAATTTTGATTTAAAAATAAAAATAAAAGAAAACTAAGCAGGTGCGCAGCTAAGCTAGTAGCCAGCCAACCAAATCACTATTCACTTGATTGGCTGAATCACTATCACCTGGGCAAAGGTGTTTCGTAATTGATTGGCCAATCACTATTCTTTTGATTGAATCATTATTCACTTGGGCAAAGTTGTTCCACAATTAATTATGGCTTGCTGAATATTCACTATTTACTTGGTTGTGTGAATCACTATTTACTTAGGCAAATGTATTTCACAATTGGTTGGCTGACTGAATCACTATTTATTTGGGCAAAGGTGTTCGAAAATTGATTATATAAGTAAATATGTTCCACAATTGATTATAAAGAGTAGTTCTCATATGAATTTTCACGTGTGAATTGTAACATCCTGAATCTTTTTACTTTGACCGTTGACCTATCGTTAGTCTTTGTTAGTTTCCATTAAGTATTATGTGTTTTATATGTGTTTTAATGTGCTTATGTATCAAATGTGTAAGTGAGCTTTATGCTAAAGTGTTATGTGTTTAAAGTAATTAATAAAATGATTAATTACTCATGATATGTGTTCCTGATAGATGAACAGTGAATTAAAGTGTTAAACGAGCATTTAAGTAGAATTATGGAATATTAGGAAGTGCAAGGACTGAATTGTCAAGTTTAGAAAGAGAGTCCAATAGATAGTAGGTGTATTACGTGACCTATTATTCTCATAATCAGATTTTATTCCCATCAAAACTCGCTCTCAAGAAACCCTAAGTGCCTCTCTCATATTCTTTGATTTCTTCGCGATTCGGTAGTGGTTTTCAATAGTTTTCAATCCAATAATCTTCCCTACAGGTAATAATTTATTCTTTGATCAATTAGTGAGTTGTTTTAAGGGATTACATCTATTTGATTCCGGTCATAAGGGTTGGGGTTGAATGATCGCGTTTAATGATCGAATAATTAGGTTTTTGGTATAGTAATATTTGGGGATATAATTGATGTAATTGTTTTCCGGATCAATTGGTGGTATCAATTCATCAATTGGGTCCTATTCAATGTCAATTTTTATGTATATAAGTCGAATTGTAGTAATTCAATTCAGGTCATGGGGTTTGGGTTGGATTTGATTTTAATTCGTTACCGATTTCGAGTCGTACAAGTGATTTAATAATGGATGGTTATTGTTTGCAATTGATTCAAAGATCAATTGATGTTTTCAAAGGGTCAATTGGGTCTTAATTTAAGGGTATATGATGTTTATAAGACCTGGAGTTGTCATGAAAACGTTTAAAGGTCGTAAAGAGTTGCAAAATCGCAAGTTTTCTTCTAGTGTCAGTATATGCAGCGCATGGCAATGGTATGCGGCGCATATCTCTGCTCTGGGTCGGTTCTATTTTCTTCTGCATGCAAATATGCGATGCATGGCTATTCCATGCGACACATAAAGTGTCTTTTTGAACTTTTGAGGTTAAAAACAAGTGTTTATGCGGCACATAAGTATCCATGCGGCGCATATAGGTCCTATAAGTTAAGTAACCCTTGTTTAAGCTAGTTTATTGATTCTATACTCATTATAGGTTGTCGAGAACACTTGCAAAGTACGGTAACTTGTTAATTGACTGTTGTTGCACTTCATTGAGGTAAGATACACGGTTTTGCCACACGTGGGACAACAAAACTTATCTTTTGCATGCGATAACTTCCCCCTATTATATCTCGTTTAGTTTTGGGTATTCGGGAGTATGTGGGAGGTACCATGAGTTATTAATGCATGTAATTAGAGCTTATGATATGCCTTGATGTATGAGATGTTGTATGATATGTTTAAGTTTATGTGTGTATATGAAATGCGATTGAAATATGGCTTGTACACCTAATTACTAGACTTAATAGGTTGCCATGACACGTGTACGGTTAAGGGCCCGTGCTAGCCAATTGAGGCTAGTACGTTGAGGTTGTTGCTTGGGTGGCTCCTTGCAACATTAGTTCACGTAATGAGTATCTCCGGGTAGGTCTAACTATCCACCTGATGTCAAAGAGCATAACGGACTACTCTTGGATCGGGTTTGCCTTTCCTTAATGACAATGATGGACCACCGAATGTTTATCCCATCGAGTTGGGTGTGAGGTTCCCTGTTAGATCGTATAATCGCCTACACACAACCCCCGCCTTATATGTGATGATGAGTGACTTATGTCACGCCTAACGCGATGTGATATGTGTTATGTGAAACGAGGATAAGCACATATAGGATTATAAATCCTATGATTTTGATGCGATGATAGTTATTGATGATGTGATGATATGTAACGAGATGTGCCTTAATGAAAATGAAAATGAAATCTTTCATTAACAATTAAAATGGACAAAATGCTTTGTTAAATTTGTGTTATCTTACTTAGCTTTAATTAGCTAACACTTGCTCTTTCAAAATGTGTTGTTCCCTCAAGATAAGCAGTGAAGGATCAAGTAGTGATGACAAGTGAGGCCGGGTAGATGGTTTCATGAAGATGCTTAATTTACCCACTAGTGGCTTTACATTAGACTTCATTTATTCTTTATGATTTAGACTTATGTTATGTCTTGGGTTTTACAAGACCAGACTTTACGTTGAATGTTTTGGCATTTATATTGGTGCTGTTATGGATTTCATTTACTTATGCTATGATATGGAACAGTAACACCATGCTTTTAATAAAGGATTGTAAAGGTCTTTATTTAATGCTTCCACTTGATTTGATGTCGTTAGGCGAAATTTTTTGAAATCCGTATTTTTCAAATGACGGGTGTTACATGAATGAACTTAAATGTGTATACTCTAATAAATAAATTAAAAATTTTCACGGTTTTTAGAAAGAAAAAAAAAGAGCTATGTAAAGAAAATACCCCTATATATAAGCTATCTCAAAGTGTGCATGTGTAATGTCCAAAATTTACGTAGGATTTTATCATACGTGGCACTTTCAAACCTTCTTCCTTAAAAATGAAACATATGACTAGAAATCATAAGTCTAAACATGCGTAATAATGAATCAAAGACACATGGCAAGATTGGAGGTGGATATAAAGAAAGATAAAGATGGAATTCATGTGTCAATAGTTAAGTTGATTAGACATGTTTAGACTTATAAATCTTTGCCTATATATCATTTTGTATTCTTCCAGTGTAAAGGTAGCACATACGCATCTACATAGATATTATTTAAAGTACAAATTTTGTCATTGTGGTGTGTGTGAAATCATAGTTATCATCCCTGCCAAAAAAGGACCAAAAACAATCCTTATGGTGATATTTTCACCCCTTCCGTTATTACGCGTCCGATAAATCCTCTCCCGTGCAAATCATGTGAGGGAATTTATGTCATTTCACCAATTTCTTCAAACTCCAAACAAAAACCCAGAAACTATGAACGTTTTGGCTACTTTCTAGATTTCGATCACCTCTCCACTGAATTTTCAGTGGTTAAAATATTCCAACTCCCAATCCAAATCCAAACTCAATAACAAACAATTAAATCCACTAATAAAAAACAAAATAATAATCAATCCTTGACTTTATGTTGAATGTTTTGACAATGTGATGATATGGGAAGAAAGATCTGACAACTACCCACAAACACATACACATATGTACATATATACATACAAACATATATACATATATACATGTATACATACAAACATATATACATATATACATGTATATATATATATATATATATATATATATAGGGGTTGGTTATTGTAAAACAAGTATTAAAATAAACAATTAAGATAAGATCTTGACCATTGGATCATGATAAAACTGACGTACAAAGATTCATAAAGCACAAATATATGCAATGATGCACATAGATTTTCATGATGCATAATGATTTTCAGTTAATGGAATATGATTGTTTTATTTGTTTTACCTTAATACTTGTTTTATTTTAACCAGAACCTATATATATATACCATCCGCCAACCACCACCATTACAAAAGATCCGCCACGTATCATGTTGGCCACCAAGATCTGACCACCACCCCACACCATCGAATTTGAGAGTGGGTGTTAAAGGTGCGATGGTGGTGGTGGTGGATGTGAGTGTGTTGTAAGATAGTTTAAGAGAAGGATTAGAAAGAAAGTAGGTATTGAGGAATGAAAAGAAGGTTTCTCGACGATGGGGGCAGCGTTGAAGTGGTGGTGATGGGTGGCTGAGAAAACAAAGAGGAATGCGACGACGGTGGGGATTTTGGCATTGAAAAGGATTAGGTTTAGTGGGTTATTTGTGGTGTAATTTGGGGATATGATTTTTTGTGGTTTTAAATGGTTTATCTTAACAACATATTTTAAGTAGTTTAAAAGTTTATGATTAAGGTTTATTTTTTTCTATAATTAAAGTAAAATTAAGTAAAAGCAAAAAAAAATAATTTAGTTATATCATTTTTTAGGGTAAACTACAAAAATCATTCCCGTGGTCTCAATTTTTTTTGCATGAATCATCTCTCCCACATGTTAAATGACAAAAATGCCCTCATGATTCGCACGTGAGGGGTTCAACGGAGGCACTATAATGACAGGGACGAAAAAGCCACCATAAGGATAGTTTTGGGTCACTTTTTCTTTTCCTTTTGCTTTTTTTTTTTTGTGCCAAGGATGATAATTGCGAATATCACACACCACAAGAACAAATGTTATATTTTACTTTAGGGTTTAATCACTGGTGCACCAATATATTTTTCAAATGTACACGGTTGCACCATAAAGTGACTCAAACAATAATTAAATAAAACTCACCGCCTTAAATAAAGATCTAAGGCAACAATTGGGTATCAAAGAACTTGGTATGAATCGGATATTCCAACCGCAATTTTAAAAAAGTCCACCGACCCACCATAGCAAATTGATGAATTAATTACCCCGTAATTAACACCAAACCAGCCGCAATTTGAGAATGGCTCGGTGAAACATTTAACTATACTTTGTGGTCCAAATTATTTGATTTAAAACTGGGTGTTGCATAATTGATTTTTATGATTTCATATTTGAAATGATTTAAGTTTAATTTATTTTTACGATTACAGTGGAGGTGGTGGTTGATTTTCCAGGTGATGTACAAGGTGGTGATGGTGGATTTAATATCCATGTAATCAATTTTATATATATACAATTTTATATCATCATCATATCTTTTTCAGAACTAAACCTAGATCTATTATATATATACAGTATATGTGTTTGTAAATCTGTGTATATATTTGGGGAAGATGAAGAGTAGATATGTAAATATGTCGATGTTATCAGATTAATGTATCCACATCATCAATTTTATTTCTACTTCAACAATTTATATTTTAAAAAAATTAACCTGCTATCACCTGTAAACAGGTCATGTAAGTACCAACCGTTTACAGTTTTAAAAAGTTTATAGGGGATCCATATCAATAAAATTATTTATGGTGCAACCGTGTACATTTAGAAAAGTAGATTGGTGCACTAGTGATTAAACCCTTTACTTTATTATTAAATACTGAGCACCTTTCTCCTCATCGTCTCTCATTTCTTACTTTTTCTGTTTTTCACATCATCCATCTCTCTCAATCTTACCTTACAGGGAATGCATATCTCTCCCCATTTCCCATCACCCATCTCGTACCTTTTTTTTTTTAAATTTAAAAACAGAAAAAATAAAGCATGCAAGAAAGAGATAGCGAGATGTATTCGTAGATGATGGCTAGACTTTTCATCTCTCATCTCTTGACATCTTACAAAGAGGGGGCGTTGTTACATGCAGTACCGCTCCGACAGTAGTCCGACACCGCACCCGTCTATGAATACTCCCTCTTCTCTAATTAGTTAAAAATATAAATAGTTTATAGTATACATAATTTAAGAATTAAAATTTGAAATTGAATTTAGGGGGAAGTCAATTTAAAGTACTATTCCTAAGTTTCTTTGATAGCTTGCAATTTGTTGCATGGCTTTATTTTTTTACATTTTTCTAACGACAACTAATAACATACATAATAAGGTTGTATTATTTATATAAAAAGTCCATTTCTGAATTTTATGATAAAAGTACAATAGTTTTATGCACACTAATGACAACATTTTAACAAAACCCTTTCTTTTAATTGATATTATTTATGAAACTTTATATTTATAATTTTAAGATGATCAACAGATATGATGTTCAATTAATGAAGTAGTTCCAATTTATTTAACAATTTATTTGAGGAAATACTTTTGGTATCTATGTATAAAAGTTGCTCAACTAACTTGGTTAATTAGAGACTCGATTTTCCTATATCTACTTTAACTATTTATTAGTTTTCTATATAAATTTCATCAAAAAAAAATATTCTTATAACTCGGTTATTTTTCTTATTTCACGGCATATGCTTTTTGAACCATTTACAAAATTCATTATAGCTTAATATTTAAAAAATCATTAATTATCTATAAACTCTTATAAACAGTTTAAGCTCTTTTCAACTCTTACATTTTCAAGATTGGAAATCTGTAAATTGTCATTAGATAATTAAAATTCAAGCACTTGATTTGAAACAATATGCATGACACTACAAAAAAAAGTTTTATTTGTGGCGATTTAAATCGCCGCAAATTAAAGCAAAATCGCCGCAAAATGTTTTTTGCGGCGATTTTTTCGCCACAAAATGGTCGCCGTAAAAAACCCGTCGCAAAAAA
>JAOXNX010070548.1:0-10532 GCA_028566075.1 Solidago caesia | reverse complement strand
GCTGATCGATCTTCTGATGATTACATTAATAACAAAGTAAAACTGCTTCTAAGTATGCTTAGCAGTTGTGTTTAACTAGTTAAATTCTTAAGTCCCATTTTGGGACTAACACTAACATTATTAATTTATAGAGATTTTACTGTATTTCTAACGGGAGCTTAATTATTTGCATATGAAGAAATTAAACTTAGCTTAATTATTCCGGTCCTTTAAATCCTATAATAACGTCTCGCTAAATTAATAAAATATTCCGGTCCTAACATTATTAATTTATAGAGGTTTACTGTATTTCTAACGGGAGCTTAATTATTTGCATATGAAAAAATTAAACTTAGCTTCATATGTAACCATTTTGCAATCTTCCAATACTTTGGATGATTTCAAACTCTTTTTGTACTCAATCCGTTGGGAATTGAATTGAGTCATTAATTACATCATGAAATGACACACAACATCTTATTTGGCAAATGTTATTAATCTGCAACGAGCGTTTTAGATTCTCTCATAATTACTCCTAAAATCCAGCCAAAGCTGAAGAAATCTACCCATGAGTCACCTTGGAAATTTTAGGTGTGAGGGTCTATTAGGTCTAGATGAAGGGTGATGGAGTTTGATGTCAGATACATTAAGTTCACTTTGTGTAATATATATTTTTTTGAACAAACACATCACTGTACTTATGTTAGTCCATTTTGTGTAATCTACGTTCCCAAAAGATCAAATTATATAATGTACTTCTTTTTTGGACAAATACATCACTTTACTTATACTTTTAGTTTACCTTGTGTAATGTACTTTTAAAAAAAAATACAGTTTGCCTACTTTTATTAGTGTGATAATTGTCTAGGGGGTAGTTTATACATGTGTAATCTATCAATAAACTAAAACACGATTAAGGCTTCTTTTGATCGACATGTGGTGTTTTATTTGAGCGACACGTGTCCTTTAAATCTATATTTATCTTATTTTTTATATCATAAATAGTTAAAACTTTTATTAATTGATATATAGATTTAGATACTAAATATAATTAAAACTATTATATTAAAAATCTTATTATATTCATTGTTACCATAAATATAAATTTTCATCAACAATCCTATTTATATGAAAATTAAATTTATTTAATTTAATCAATAAGATATCTTAAATTAATTAGTCGATAATAATAATAATAATAATAATAATCTATATTTCTAACTTATAATTTAATATTACTTATTATTTAATTTTGTTTATCCATTTACTAATATAACGAAACGTAGTTGAAAATAGTAAAAACGATATGAATCATGTTTTACCATCATGACTTTAAATTAGATGATACTATTACTGATTTCAAAAGTAATATTAGATCTTGATAAGTACATTTATGATACATGTCACTCAATATTAGGCTACCATGAATAGACTAAATGCATGTGATAGGGCATGTTCAAATTTTCTTTATAAAAAAGTTATTCGAACAATAAATATAGTCAATCCGTACATCGTACGGGTATTAAGACCAGTATATATATATATATATATGTGTTAGGTCCCTTTTGGGCACTCCCGAGTCACCTCTATGACAATTCCAACACTTAAACGAGCAGGACTGAAACTCTATCGGCCTTACTGAAGGATGAGATCAGTCAAACCGTTAGGACTGAAAACTGAAGCTTATAATAAGTAAATAAACATAAATTAAAGCTTGACTGGAACAATAAGTAAAGACAAATAGACACAGATATTCTTTAAATGTATTTTGTATATAAATGAATAAATCTAAAATACAAAGGTTGTGCGGAATCAAAATAATGTAAATGATTACAAAGTATTTTGAACAACCCAAGAAAAAACAAATGATCTAAAGAAGAATGCACAATTATAGATGTCTTCTATTTTGTTTCAAGTGGTTAAAAGTGCAGATACTTTGTTTGTATTTATAGTCAAATATACATGATATAAATATACAAGTGTATATATTTATATCGGGTATATTTGTATAAACAAAGACAAAGAAATATAAGAGTATGGGCAACCCACGTATGGCAGTCCTTTATTGGGTAAACCAATATACGGAATATTGCCCCATACTCAAGTATACTTAAATATTAATATATCTTAATAAAGTTGTTAATATTCTCCACTAACTACTTGATAAGGTATTTTAATATCTCCTTATATTTAAATATAAAGATTTGTTAAATCATTTATATTTAGTTTTAGCTTCAGTAAACTTCACCAGTTGAGATTTCTTCAAGACTCCGCTTTTAATTAAATCTCATTTAGAACATTCCTTCGGTCTTCGACCTTCAGTCATGTTCTCTTTTCAGTAGGCCTTCAATATATCTTCTGTAACTTCAGTAGACCTTCAGTAGGTCTTAAGTAACTTCAGTAAATCTTCAGTAGGCCTTCATTTGATCTTCAGTATTGAAGCTAGATTACATATTACTTAAAACTGAACTTCAGTGTACTAAGTACGAATGCAATCATGAATATTACTTGACAAATTAAGGTCCAAAATATTTGGACTAACAAATTCCCCCTATTTGTCTTGTAATATTCTAAGACAAATAACACAAGTTTGTTTCAGTTTGTGTGTTGTTTATCTTAATCTATCAGTTTTGTTTTTGTTCTAAGAACACCATTATAGATCATTTGGTTTTTTAGTTTTCTTCTTTTCAGTGTTACAAAAACTAATAAATGGAAATAACTTTGAAATAATATGAAATACTTGAAATATTATCTAAGTAGTGTGCATAAGTACAAGTTGTTGCATCTATTACAAAATTTTGAAAAGGCCTAGGCTTGTCTTTTTGGTGAAGCTCCTCCTGATGACTCTTCAGTGGCCTTCCTTTTCAGTGGTCTTGCTGGTGATGGAGATGTGGTGCTGGGCTTCATTCCGAGTGCAACTTCTAGTTGATTTTTCTTTTCCAATGCACATTCAAGTGCCCTCATCCAAGCCCTTTCAAATCTGTTTCTGTGTTCCTTGGCGATAAGCACATCAATCATCTCGATCCATTCATCATATCCAAAGTAGCTCACATAACATTGTTGGATGGTCTGAGTTGAGCCATTATCTCTAGTCAAAGTAACCCAGAAGGTAGATGTTTGAACAGAAGTCCCTTCTTTAACCAAGACTTCAAGTCAATTAATCTTAGCTTGGTGCAACCTTCTTGTCATCATGTGCTCGTATTCTTGCTTCCACTTTTCTTCTTCAGTCTGAGCAACAGCAAGTCTTCTCGTAGTTTCAGTCCGCACTTGATGGGGTAAATCAAACTGGCCAAGCAACTTCTCGATCTGAGAAGTTGTTTCTTGACTAAGATCCATTGATAGAAAGCTATCAATGTTCATTTCGGCCATTCTCTTTCTTTCTTTGACTGAAGATGGCTTAGTAGACTTCCTTGGCTTCATAGTTTTCTGAGCTAAGACGAATTTCACCAATATGCAAGCTTCATTAACATCTCTCTTCATTCCTTGTTCCCATAGAGAGACCAACTCTTCAGTAATCATGCCAGTGTTTTTAGAATCCAGAATTTGATCGGCTTCAGAATATTCTTTTGACAGTTCAACCTCTTCCATGATAGCCAATGCTTGCTGAATTATGTGGTCATCCCTGATAAGCCTATACTGACTGACTTCAAGCTTCAGTCTTGCTGCGCTGACTTCATCGAGCTTTCCCATTGATTCTAGCTGCACTTTTTCTTCTAGCAGTCTTTGCTTGGTAGCTAATTTTATGTCTTTGGCTTCCACTAAGGCCTTTGTAAGATCTTCACATTGAGCATCAGTGACCTTTGTTGGAACTGGGAAGCCTTGTTAACAATGCTGGTTCAGTAGGAGCAATAGTTGAGACATGTACAGCTTCAGTCTCTGCTCCAGTTGGCAGTACCTATTCTTTTTCAGCTTGAGTTTGTTGTTCCCCTCAGAATGGGAAACTTTTCCCCTTTTGGAGGGACCTTCAGTAGAACTGGGGGCTCTCTAACTTTTGTTTTCGATCAACTTAGCAATATTGGCAAGCATAGACATGTCTTCAGCAGTTAGGCCTATATTACTAAGTTTAGAATCCATTACCTTGGTGATCTCAGGCATCACCTTTTTATCCATAGCTTCATCGACCTTTTGACTGATGGTCTGAGTCAGTCTTGGTTCCACCACATTAATCATATAAGCTCTAAAAGACTCTGAAACGTGATCAGCAATATCTTTGACCAAGGTGTTCTTCATCTTGAGAGCCACTTGATCACTCACTTTGGAGGTGAGTTCTTCTTCATTTATGGCTGGCTTCTCCAAGGATGTGATCACATCAGTCTTGAGCTTTTCAAGGTCTTTCAGCATCATGTCCTTCAGGGATGTGATATTGTTGAGTACTGTAGCTTGTACATCCCTTTGGACAGTCTTCAGTGTATCCCTTAATGAACCAGTCAATGAATTGTAAGAGGTGACCAATTCATATATTGAGTTTCTGAAAGACCACCTGTTCATTGGTTCTGAAAGCCCCCAATTCTGAACTGATCGGTGAGTAGTATTTGGAAGTGGAGGTTTGTAGTTCAGTGACTTTTGAAGCATGAGATGAGATGGATGCTTGTAATTCCTCAACCTTTTTCACTAGGTTTTGGAGTTCGGATTTGGTTGCATCCATCTTGTTTTCTAGTAACTGGGTGGGCTTTTAGGATTTTCTGGTGGGGTGACAGGTTTGGCTGGTTGTATGACTGGTCCAATGAATGGTTCAGTTGAAGTTGGAACTTCAGTCATACTAGGTGGTGTTGGTGTAGAAGGAAAGGGTTGGGTTTGTTCAGGCTCATCAGTGAAGGGAGGAGGTGGTGGTGGCATTTCTGAGCTGAGGAATTGACCAATGGGTCGCCTTGCCACTGGAAACATGATACTGATGGGTTTATCGGTTTCAAAAGTAGTTTCAGTATCAGTATCATCCTCAGAATCTGATGAGAGCAGAGAAACGGCGTTAACACTATCCCACAAAGAGGATTGTGTGCCAAGGACTGGTGGTCCAGTCAGTCCTTCAGTTGGCTCAGTTTGCATTTGTACTTCATCACCAACATGGGTAGTGCGTGCCTCAGTATCATTTGTACCCTCAACCAATACATCACTGGCCGTAGAAGTTGGTGCTTCAGTTGTTGCTTGTGATTGAACAACAACATCATCAGTACGTGCAGGAGTAGTGTCAGAAGATTTGGCTATTTCAGTTTGTGCTGACACGGACTCTAAAATGGGTTGGGAGTACCCATGTTCACCCTCAGTTCCTACAGAAGACTGATCGAGGGGTTTTGATGAGGTTCCCTTTGTCTTGACTGAGCCCTTTTTGGAGGACTTAGCCGGTTTAGGTAGGGTTTTTGGGTCAGCGGTCAGTTCTGACAAAGTAAAAAGACGTTTGGATTTTTCTGACCTTTGGTGCTACTGAATCCTTTTGGGAGGACTCAGTAGTGGTTTCAGATGGATAGACAACTCGTAGTGGTTGGACATCAAGGACAGGTCCAGTCACTTGAAAACCACTAGCACCTCCAATGGGAGCTTCACCAGTTTAAAGTCCACTGGTGGTGCTTTCTGATCCCACTGGTATTGTGGCGTCAGTTTTATTTCTTTTGGCAAGTGGAATAACTTGAAGCATTTCTTCAGAAATGGGGACTTGAGTGTCAAAGATTTGAATACCACTGAAGTCCTTGATCCATTTTGGATCAGACTTCCCCAATGTTTCATTATCAAAATCATTTTGCTAAATAGTTTTGAAACATAAGGCGATAAATCTGAAGGAGATTGTCATAAATAATCTTTGCATAATCTACCTTCAGTCCCTTGAATAGGCAATAGCCTATCTTCATCTCCATCTCGTTCACTTGATCGAGGCCACCAGATTTAGATTTGATGACATGACATTCATTTAATACATCTATTATTATCTTAATTGCAATTTAGTCCTCAAAGTTTTAACTTTCCACCCATATTTAATATTTAATATTTAATTTTGATTTAATTAACCATTCTATTTTAACCAAATGAAATCTAAATCTTTTTTTTTATTTTTAACGGCAATATATAATAAAATAAAAGGTATCTAGCAACTTGCTAGAAAACCAAAGAAAACAAATACAACGTATATGTACAAAGATACAAATCTAGGTAAACCACGAAACTATATACATAAAAACCTAGATCATCTTGAGATTTGAACTGCGAGGAATGCAAAAAAGATCAAAAAGCTCGTGCCGTGACACGAGAAAAAGCTTCACCAACAGAGTCCGAACCACCGGTTTTTACTATGTCGATGTTTTTGATGCAAACCCATATAACAAACTATAGTTATTTCGGAAACGATATTCTCAATACGAGCCTTAAACTATAGATAACTTTTACTTGAATCTATATATTTTCCAACTTTCTCTATTTGTATCCTTTTTATCTTATTTTCACAAATATCCCACACTTTTACCCATTTTCATCCTTTTAACATTTGTTTCGTCTTTTTATACCGGATACCTCAATGTGAAAGAGAGGCAAAAAAAAAAAATTAAAAAAAAATAATTTAAATTAGTTGAACTACAGGAGAACGGTTAATATTATAATCCTTGCATCCTAGCTGGAATTGATAAATCTTACTACAAATTTTAGGGAATCGTTTCTTTTCAAAGCTATTAAGAAAGAAAAAAAACAAAAGGTTCGATCATCCCCCTATATATATACTAGTACTAACACCCGTGCGCGATGCACGGATTGATTCATAATATTTATATTTATATTTCATTTATCCGCAAACAAATAGAAGGATCAATTGCTTCCGGAGTAATATCATCTACCATCAGGTCGGTAATAGCTAGGGTGTCTTCAGCAGTAGCCATTATGTCTGACCAATGGTAACAAAAATTATAACATATAATCGGGAAAAACAGAGCACGAAAGCATATAATAAAACTAAATTTTAATATTGTGAAATATTTAATATATCCACTACACAAAATAATTTAAAATTACAAATAATTCATCATATATCATGTTACCAAATACGGTATATCCTTCTTCAAATAAATTTAGCTTTAGTTTTTAGTTGGATTGTCTGACGGTGAAAAAAAAAACCAAAACTATTTTGTCTATAATAGTGTCACTAATTAATTTGAAGAATGAGATAATAATATCTAATAAAATAAAAATAAAAAACCAACTTGAATATATTTTTAACATATGATGGTCAATATGAGGTCTTCTGGATAAAAAAAAAAAGTAATAATTAGTGAAAAGTTGGGGAACAAAAAATTATACCTTGCCGTACGTAGGATTTTGTAGTTGAGTTCTTGAATGGAATAAGCTCACCAGTTTAATTCGCCTGTATAAAAGTTATATTTAGGGTTTATTAGAAGTCACTTAGGTTACAAAGTGTATTTATAGAGTTTAATTAAGAATTTGATAAGGAAGGTAAACGGAAGAGGATTTGTAGAAGATTTATTTAAGAAACGGAAGAGGATTCGTAGAACATAAAATTCATTACAAATACTATATTTAATTTTAGTTATATATTTTTAATATCTTTTTCTATTAATAAAATAATAAATTTTTTAAGTTATAGATATCCTAGTTTAAATACGGATAGATTAGATTAAAATAAACTAAACGCATGCCCGCGTGATGCAGCGGCAATGATGGTAGCGGCGGCGGTGTAGTGGAGGCGGTGGTGGCTGCGGCGGTGGTGGTGTGGTTATTTTTTTTGATGTTGTAAAAGGGGTGTGGTTATTAATGTAAAAGAGGTAGTGTAGTTACTTTAGAAATTAAAGGATATATGTTGTATATTAATTTAATTAAGGGTATATTGGGTATTCAATAGAATCATGGATAATGTTAGTTATATTATTAAGGGCATTTTAGGTTTTTCAAAGGTAGAAAGTTTAAAAAGATTGGGGGGGGGGGTAGTTTGTTTTATAAGAGAGTAAAGATAATTTATTAAATAGGTTTTTTTAATAATTATTACTAAAAGGACACTTGTCGCTTTAATACAACGTCACGTGTAGATCAAAGGAGGCTGCAATCCTGTTTTAGTTTATTGGTAGATATATATATAGGGTATTGCTAACTACAGCCCTTGGGCTGTAGTTAACGCGCTTAAAATAGTTGTACTCTTACCATAAAATTCAGGGGGTGGACTTTTGATATGAAATGGTACAATATTTTTATGCACGTTAACTACAGCTGTAACATCCCGATTTCTTTAATTCCTTGTCGTTAGTTTGACTGTTAGTCAAACGTGTGCCTTTCGTTAGTAGTTAAAAGAACGAAGTGCATTTTTGGTCCCTGTGGTATCACATCATTTGCAAGTTTGGTCCAAACTTATGCAAAGTGGCGATTTAGGTGCAATAAGTGAGCTTTTGTGGCGTTCATGGTCCAAAGTTAACTTTCTGTTAATTTCTCTCCGTTAATGAGGGGTAATTTCGTCATTTAATACCTATCCACCCCTTTATATTCCTTTTAACCCCAAATAAACCTATCATCATCATCATCTTCATCCTCTATCTCTCTCTCTCTCATTATAGACAGAGGATCGTCATAGACAGAGGATATATAGACAAAGGATCATCATAGACAGAGGATATATAGACAGAGGATCATCATCATATCATCATCATCTTATTCTTCATCAAAAAAATAGATCATCCATCATCATCTTCTTTATAACAAAACACCATCCATCTATATCTATATCTATATCTATATCTATATCTACATCTGTATCTATATATGTATCTACATCTAAATTTACATCTATATTTATATCTACATCTACATCTACATCTACATCTATCTATATAAAACTCAGTCTATACATAAATCCATCCATCAATCTATATTTGTATCTATATCTATATCTACAATCTATATATAATATTTCAATTTTGTTCAAGAAAACAAAAACAATCTATACATAACAAATCTAAAACCCATTTCCATAACCTATGCCGAGCATCACCATCCAAAACCACCCACTACAACCTCATCGGAGTTCGAAACCCAGACCTAAAACCCAACGGTGTAGGTGAAACAATCCGGCCAAGAGATCCAACGTTGTAGGTGAAACAATCTTCCACCAGTAAAACGCGCTCCAACGTCACTAACGATATAGATCCAGCGGTGTCGGTGCAAATCCAGCGGTCCAAACTAACGAGTAAAAGCTTTGACTCGTTAAAAGTCAATCAGATTTTAGTTCAGGCGTGGGATTTTAGTAAGTTTGAAATGAGAATTGATAAAAGCCAAACAATCTGTTGAAAGCCAATGAGATTTTAGTAAATTGGTGGGTCCATTTCATTTCATTTGAATCTGAATTTAAATTTCATTTCATTTGATTTCAATTTTCATTGATTAAAGCTTTGACTTTTGACAAATGGGTTTTAGATTTGTTATGGAAATGGAAAGTAATGGCTGAACAAGATGGGTTATGGAAATGGTTTTTTTACCAATCTATACCGATGGGTTTTATGAACAAGATGAGTTATGGAAATGGAAAATAAAATTCTGAATCTTGAAGAAGACCCACCTTGAGGAATGGAAAGTAATGGCTGAACAAGATTGTATAGATTGGTTTTTTTACAAATGGGTTTTAGATATACATACAGATAGATATACATACAGATATGGATATGTAAAAAAAAAAGAGATTTTGTTATTAGGGTTTGATGGATAGATATAGGTTTGAGATGGTGGATGACTTTTGTTGTTTATGTTAAAGATCTACAAATAAGTTTGGAGAGATGATAATATTGGGATTTTTTTTATTTTTTATTTTTTATTTTTTTTTTAACAAGATCTGTATACAGATCTATGCATAAATGTAAATATATGTATTTATGTTTTAGTTGCATAAATGGTCCTATTTGTGTTAAAATGACATTTTTACCCATCATATGTCTGGCACATGGTCTCACTAACAGAGAAAAACAAATGGAAAGTTAACTTTGGATCAAAATTGCTACAAATTCTCACTTATTGCACCAAAATCGTCACTTTGCATATGTTTGGACCAATTTTGCAAATGGTGTGATACCACAGGGACCAAAAATGCATTTCGTTCAACTTTATTTAAGAGGGAGTAAATAAGAGATTAATGGTGTTTGATGTGGTTATTAATCACGAAAATTATATACTTAGATTTTTGTTATGATTTATGTGATAAAGCACACTGGTATTTAATATTAAAAAAACAAAAAACAAATCGCATATAGATATTAGTGTAGTAATCATCATGCTGGCGACTACTATATTCATGCCGATTGAGAACACATGAAAAGGGTGGAGTGACGCCGTGGTATCCACCATCGTCGTGATATCTACCATCACGACATGACATTATGAAAAATGGTTTATACCCATACAAATTATTGTTCACATACGTCCCTATGATACAATATTGACGAAAGGTTTGATAGAACGACACACAAGAAAGTAGAGGCAAAAATCGTGTCAGTTCGGCTTGGATGGTCGGGGTTGTGGGTTGACGTGTTAGGGGTTGATATTGTTAGCGATATTCCTGGTTGAATATCACAATGATTTTGTTTCAT
>JAOXNX010070489.1:0-10537 GCA_028566075.1 Solidago caesia | reverse complement strand
GATTCATAGAGCACAAGTATACACACTGATGCACGAAGATTTTTATGATGCACAATGATTTTCAGTTAAAAGAAAATGATTGTTTTATTTGTTTTACTTTAATACTTGTTTTATTTTAACCAGAACTTATATATATAAGTCAATCAGTATATGTATTTTTTTTAAATGTTTTTTTTTAATCATATACTTATATATATATGATTAAACTATATGAGTAAAAATAAAAATTTCTCGCTAAACATTACTAATACAATCATATTATTGTTTTTAAATTAAAAAAAAAAATTCCTATTCATCCTAAGATAAGTATTAGATTTTTATTTTAGTTTGTTTCAAATAATCTTTACTTTTAAGAATAACATGTTAAATTAACTATACTACTGCATTTCCAATTTTAAGGGATAAATGAATAAAATAAAAACGTACTTTGGTCGAATTATTCTTTATAGAAACGATCTATGAAGATTAGCATTAGTAGAAATCAACTCTTATTTATTTATAGTTAATCCTTTTTTAAAAATTATAATACCTCTAATACTTTTTTCACAAATTCATTTTAAGTGTCTTTGTAAAAAGTAATGGTAAAATTGTTGTCGAATAAATATGTATATATTGATTATCTATACTTCTATATAAAAATTCTAACCCACCATGTTGAAAGTTAGATTTTTTGAATATGCAAGATTACCATTCTACCTTAATGAATTAATTTACACCATCAGTCATTTATCTTCTAAAACATCTCCGATATCCCCTTTACATCAATTACTTACACCACTTGCCTCCACCACCACAAACACCGTCGCCACCACCACACTGCCGCCGCATTGCGCGGGTAGCCCTCTAGTATATTTCTATAATTGTATGTAATTTTTATCATGAACAGTTATTTTGGGACAAATGGGGTAATATTTAATGACCTTGGTCATTGTAATATTAGCTTTATTGCGAATATCATGTTGCTTTATTAGATAGATACATATTGTAATTTAAAGTTAGTAATTTAAATTTTGATTCTGTATAAATAAGGAAATAATATATGTGTTTTAAGAATTTTATTGTCATGCTAAATAAACATGTTTTATTACTATTTTTAACTTTACATTGTTATTATACAAAAATATAACAAAGATATCATACAAACTGTATATAATAAAAACTATTTGCATATAATAATGTCATCGTTTTTAGCAGGTAGTATTTAAATTTAACTTTACACCGTCATTATATAAAAATATAACATATATATCATACTAATCATATTCGATTCAAAATATTTTTTGAAAATTATTATCATCATATTTCAACATGTCTTATCTATAACTATTAATTATGTTATTATGAAAACTTAATATATTTTACGCGAGAAAATAATCTAGTAACATTTATATAAGTTCTATACAAAATCCAAGATGCATACTTACAAATTATGATCAATCATAGAAGTCGAATCTGTGGCATATTAGTTGATGACTATCACACATGGATATCAATAGGACCAAAATCTGACGGATAATAAAAAAGAAATTATATCTTTTATTCGATCTTATTCCTCACGTTGCACACGTAGAGATAAGGCACCTTCATATGACATATGAGAAGAAAAAACAAATACACGTATGATTACAGAAAACAAATAAAAATAAAAGAAAAGAAAAGAAAAAAACCGAAAAAATAAATAAAATAAAATTGAATAATATAAGAGAAAATAGCCTACATACCCCCAAAACATCCCAAATATACCAAAATATCCAACGTTTTTCAGATTTTCACAATACCCACAAAATCGCAATCTGTCAAATTCTATCTAAAATAGCCTACTAAATAAAAACTAATTACTTATAATCATAAAAAACATACCTTTTATTTTAGATAAAATTTGAAAGAGAAATGGTTATGTCCTGGTTATTTTTTCTATCTTCTATGTACTAAGTAAACAAAATCTGCAAAAAAAATTTATTCAAAAAGTCAAAAATCTTATCCAAAAAGTCAAAATCTCAAATCTGGATTTTGGTCATTTTTGCGATTCGCAAACCAGATTTGCGATTCTGGTCCTTTTTGCGAGTCGCAAATCAAATTTGTGATTTTATGGGTATTTTGTGAAAATCTGAAAAACCTTGGATATTTTGATATATTTTGGATGTTTTTAGGGTATCTAGGCTATTTTCTCACAATATAAATATCTAGTTCTTGGATCAATATCGTCCATGTTTAACTCCATCAAGCTAGGTAAAAGGGGAAAAGACTTTGTATTTTAGAAAAGAATTCTAAAATCCCTCCCAATGGCTGTGTCACCACCTCGTCACGGATGTGTCATGGGAGAAGCCATTGGCACGGTACGTGTCTTCGTGACTCGTCGCCAGATTTCATCCCCATGAGGAAGAGAAGAGGACGAAGGGGGTGGGGACCAGGTGGGGACCTTTTGAGGTGTGTGTGTTTTTTTTTTGTGTTTAATTAATTGGGTGTAATAAATAGTGATAAAGAAACAAGGAAGATGTGAGTAAGATGTGTTGTTGCCAAGAGTGTGTCATGGGGAGGAGAAGTAAGGAACATGTGACATGGTGTTGGTGTGACAACGATAAAGAAGTCATCGTTGGGAGATACCTAATTATTTGACTGATTAAAGGATAAATTATTACAAAAGGGAAAACTAATTTATTTTTTAATAAATAATAACAATAATTTCATGGTAAACAAAGAAGTTACTAATTAATTACAAGCAAATTAAGGAGTGACTTGATGAATCGACAACTTTTCATTGACGTGACTTTCTTTTTCGTAGAAGTTTTTGGCCAAACATGTTAGGACCAAGATTCATTGACTAAGACTTGGTCGCTGAAGTATGTCATCAGCGAGCAGTTAGGTAGCTATTTTCAAAGATGATGTGTTGATCTTATCCTATACTTGTAAGTTAAATATAGGTGAGAAAAGAGAAAGGAAAGTTGGACCCAATGGGTCACATGACTAACACGCAACAGGTCATGTGACCTACCTTATTCCTTTTTGGAAAAAATCTAAGAATATGTAAGTCACTTCACAGGTTTTTCCTTCACCCGAAATAGCAAAAGAACAAGAAGACAATTCAAAAGCATTAATTGTCGATGTACTCCACCAATGAAATGTTGACAACCTCTTTTATATCAACATCCACATCTCGAATACTGTTTCCTCTCTTCTACTATAAAAGAAAACACTTGGTGAAAACATTCATCTTGGTGGTCTAGAAAATTACTAAATGTATTTTCTATTGTTTTGCATTTTACTAATTGTATTTGTAAAACCCTTTGAGTCTTTAGTTACTCTAGACTTCACAACTAGTTTGTTACATCGATCATTGTGTCACTGTTTAAAGTATTAATATATTAATAGATCATATACTTGATTAACTAGTTTGTGTGCTTACTTTCTGTTATTTACTTTCTGTTAATTTATAAGTTGTGCAAACTTGGAAACCAACAACTGGTATCAGAGCATGTGTTTCTAAAATACTGAAACAAATCCAGAAAAGCTTGCAAACTTCGTTTTCTTTATTCTTTTTAGTTTCTGTTGTACTTCTGTTTCTCTTAAAAAAAATTTCAAAAAAATGACTTCCACACCTGTTCTTGTCAATACTAGAAATTTTGGGTATGTCTTTATAGTGACTTTGGATCTTGGAAGGAAAGAATGCTCCTACATATTGTTGGAGTTGAACCTTACCAAATGACCATCTTGACACCAAGACATTATGTATCAATTGCTATATCTTATGTTCCTGCCCTTACTGCTGATGGTCAACCCATCCAAACAACAGAAACCAAGGCAGAAGCTCTGTAGACAGATGATGAAAGAAAGCTAGTAAATCATGATGCTAGGCTTAAAAACATGCTCATCACAACCCTGCCTATTGATGTAATGAAAACAGCTATAAAACTAAAAAATACCAAACAAGTGTGGGACACTCTCTCTACGATGTTTGATGGTACAGAAGATGTAATTGCCACCAAAAAGATCGATTTAAAGCATGCCTATGAAAATTTCTTTGCCCTTCCAAATGAAACTTTGGATGGGACTTATACTCGTTTTAAAGGCCTGCTGAATGATATGACTAATGCTGGCATAACACATGACATATTTGAAATATGTCACAAGTTCATTGACAGCTTGCCACACAAATGGCAAGGGCTTAGACAAATTTTAAGGACTGCTAAGCAAATCAAAACTCTTGACTTAGAGTCTCTCTATGGTACTCTTCAGTTTGAAGAAAGAACACTTGCTCAAAAACATAAAGCTGAAGCTGAAGTAAGAAGACATGTTGGGTCCTCATCTTCTTCACCTGTTCCTACTCTTTCCTCTACTTATTCCGTCAGTGACCCACTTGTCTTCGTATCTACTGAGCCTATTAATTTCAATAATATAGTCACATCTATACTACTCCCTCTCCTATACATGCACTTGTTGATGACCTCGAACATGAAGAGAGACAAGAAATGTTTTTTAACTTCATGCAATTTGCATTGATCGCTGGCAAAAGATAATCTAAGAAATGGAATAATCGTATGTCGGTACCTATTACTAAGCCAACTGTTGATAAGTCTCAAGAGGAGTGCTGGAAGTGTGGTCGAAAAGAGCACTACTTTAAAAATGTGTGTATATTTCTTGTAAGTTCAAGACAACTCACCAACAAGTCTTCCTCAGCGAATAGGGGGAGATTGTTAGGATCAAGATTCACATCTCGAATATTGTTGTCTCTCTTCTACTATAAAAGACAACACTTGGTAAGGACATTCCTCTTGTTGGTTCAGAAAATTACTAAGTGTATTTTCAATTATTTTGCATTTTACTAAGTGTATTTGTAAAACCCTTTTTGTCTTTAGTTAGTCTAGACTTCACAACTAGTTTGTTAAATCGACCATTGTATCACTGTTTAAAGTATTAATATATTAATACATCATATAATTGGTTAACTAGTTTGTGTGTTTTACTTTCTGTTATTTATTTTCTGTTAATTTATAAGTTGTGCAAACTTAAGAACTAACAAAACATTTTGGCTGGAGTTTCGCCAGAAAGTTTGTCAAAATCTTCTGACATAGGTGCTTACATGGAATGTCACTCCAACAAAAAGTTGTTAACTCATATAGTCACTTTTTTGTTGTGAATTTAATATTACCCCTATTAGTCTAAGGATTGGACAACATATTGGCTGAAAGCACTTAGTGCTAAATTATGCGTTATCAACGAACAATTAATTAGATGAGCAAATATTAATAGGAAAGTGGTCACTGATATGACATCAGCAACCAAAGCATAAAAACATAAGATTAAACAAGGTTTAACAAATACTTGTTTGTTCTTCAAAAGCGCTCAAAGATCCTTCCCGATTTGTTAATCAAATTTGAAAGAGAATCTGCTCAAGTAAGCAGTCACATGTCTAATTGTCATTAGAAGACATATCTGACTAAGACAAAAACATAAACCATTTTAGGAAATGGGCAGTTTGTGTAAGAAGATTTGCGTAGTTTTATTTCATCAAAAATTCTAAGAAAAAAAATGGATAAGTTACCTGCATTAATATCCATTATACTTCACTAGTGGGATGAATACACGTAAAGGAATGTCAACATCCAAGACACTTAATATCATTGTAAGTCTGTCTACAAGGAAATGATGGAAAAGAAGAGAAGTGTCGATTCTTTGAGCATTTTTTTTATATATGTTTCATAGGCAACTTTTGATGTGAGTTCTTCATTGTAGTTAGCTATTAATGTATTTTTGGCTACTAGCGTCTTGTTAGTTGTCTTTTTAATAATATAATTATGCCGTTCTTAAAATAAATTAACTATTAATGTATTAAGTGCTTGGATCTAGTGTGTTTAGATTGTATTATAATTACTGTCAACTGCACCTCGTGTTAGTTAGTTATATACATTCTACTTACTATAGTAATTATATATCAAATATAATACGAATTACATCTTGTAAATTTATTACTTGTGTTTCTTAATTAATTTGGTTAAGTTTTTTGTAAAAGTGTTAAATTTATTACTTGTGTTTCTTAATTAATTTGGTTAAGTTTTTTGTAAAAGTGTTTAAGAAAAACCGGACCAACAACCCCTCTATTGAAAGAAGTTAAATTATTTAACTTTTTTTGGGTTTTGCTAAACAAAGTCCTAAGGGCTGTATATAAGATGCATTAAATATTTGTACACTTACCATAAAATTCAGGGGGTGGACTTTTGATATGGAAAGTACAACTTTTTTATTCACGTTAAGTGCAGCCCTAAAGGCTGCATTTAGTATTTCCCTTTTTAATAATTTGCTGTTGATTAAAAGGTAATTAAAAATTTGGCATTATTAAAAGTACTAGTTAGTGCTAGGCTTTTATATTTGCTAAGATTGTTTATACAATTATTTTTGGATTATATATCACCAAATTTTTTTAATTAAAGGTAACTTGAATAAAGGAAAAAACATAATTTTAATTATGACAATTTTGTTGGTTGTACAATCATTGACCATGTGATGATATACCAAAAGAGACATAATGTATGCTGTTACAATATATTACAGGCAAAGCTCAACCTAACCAGACAAGAATCATCCACAAGGAAGATCAAGAATTAGGACATACTACCAAATCTGTTACGATGTCGAATCTAAAGCTGTTGTTAGCATTTACTTGAGAACACATATGAAGTTATACTACCAATTAGCTAGATCCTATATCATCAAGTTTATTGGATTTTTTGATGTTACGATAACTTAACCATCAATCAGTCGATCCATGGTTATATATATACACATCCTTTTTTTCGTTTATTATTATTATTATTTTGGAAAGATACAATTTATTCATCTTGTTTTTAACTTGAACTAGAATAGAATTATATATATTTTAGAATAAACTGGTTTTAGCTCTCTATACTTTAATGAAATGTTGTGAATTTGATTATATATACTTTAATGAAATGAGATTCTTGTACCATTGACTATATAAGAACCAGTTGTATTTTCGGAAGTTTTGGTTCCATCCTAGACATTTAGGTAGTTTAGGAGTAAAAGTTGGATAATTTATTGTTAACAAAAGAAAGAGAAAGAAACAGCTGCATTAAACAATAAACAGAGTACTTGTTTCATCAAACAAGAAATAAAAAATCCTAGGCTAATTAACTAATTGGTTATATAGATATATGTTGTGTATATTTTGTGATCTCCTAATTGAGGTAAAGTTACTAAATTACTAAATATGGTTTGGATCATGAAACGAATTCCTACAGAAATCCTCCGAGATTTGTCTTTTTCTGTCATATCCCATAACAAGGTAGCTGTCTATCATTGTCCTTTATATTAAAAAAAAAAAAAAACCTCCAACAGGTTTTATTGTAAATACGTTTGTAACCATGTGAACATTGTTTGTGTGGATTTAATTTGAGAAACTTTGAGGTAGAAAGTCTTGCCCCATAATCCTTGATCACTACTACATGTTGTAAAAGGGATCGAACGGTAAGTGTCCAACTTTTCTAGTTTAGTTGCGTCACGAAAACATGAATCAAGTTACGTTGTGCTGCCGACTTCACAACTTAATTAATCAAGTTCGAAAATCCATACTAGAGCTAGAGTGTTAATTAAGTTTTAAAACCCACTAATATATTATACAGTGGCGTAGCCTGAATTGAGGTTTAGGGGACGAACGGGAACTTATGTTTTAAAACTTATGTTTTGTTGATATATAAAAATAATACTAGAAATATAAAGTTTTGTAGAGATTATAGGTGGCCTGTGACCACCTTCACCTCCGTGAGGCACCACCACTTATGCTATATGTTATATACCATATATTTAAGAATTTGCATTAACATATGCCTAAACTTGACTAATATATGATTTAAGGAGGTAAAAAGCTAGATGTGGTATTTTTTATTTTCAAAATTAACATCGGGCCTCTTTGTTATCATATCATATATTATTATACTCCGTATTATATATATATTATGTATATATATATTTGTCATAAAGACTTGTGACAGATGTTGACACTGGGGACAATCGCTTTGAGCAAATTATGAATGTATATGTTTTCGATTCAGAATGGTTTTTTTGTCTTGTCCAATGTCCTGTATATATCTTTAATGCTACCTTCTTTCTGTATATCTACTCATATTTTTAGTGGGTCCTTTTCATCTTTATAGCAGGATCCTTCTCATTGAGTGTTAGGATAAAGACGAAATCACTTGCAGGATATATATATATAGAGAGAGAGTGAGAGAGAGAGAGAGAGAGAGTGAGAGAGATGAATGCACATTTAGCAGTTTCCAGCGAGCGAACTTGTGGCCCTCCCTGATGATGCAGACATTCTTAGTTCTAAGTCGATCTACTTTTGATTTGTTTAATTTTTAAAATGAGATTGCATTCTTATTCTTATTTGATAACTAGAGGGGAGTGCTAATCCAAGAACAACATTCACATTTTAAGACAAGATGATACAATTGTTAAGCTACTATACATACAACCGAGTTAAAAGGATTCGTAATTCCTGAATAACTCGAATAGAACAAACCTTTTTCGTTTACACATTTACACTTTAAGAAAAGAGTAAATATGTATGTGGCTTAGATGTCTTTTTAATATGTTTACACATTTACATTTTAAGAAAAGAGTAAATATGTATGTGGCTTAGATGTCTTTTTAATATGTGAAGCTAGTGAGAATACATTCTTATTTGATCACTTCACATGCAATATATAATGATGTTATTTGATCACTTCACATGCAATATATAATGATGTGTAGTATGTTGGGACTATTAGGTCTATCCCAACATTAACATCTTCTTTTCTTCATCAGTTTTATCACCTTAAAATCATGTCAGCATTTCTAAACCGACACTCTAATGCAAAGAACATCTCTTCACCTACTTCATCACTTTTGCTTTATTATGAATTTTCACACATATATACACACAGACATACACATTTATTACAGCCTGTCCCTCCGTCTTTCCTTTCCTTCGTAGCTTAACCGAATAATATATTCAAACCAACGAGGAAACCGGTTAACCCGTGCCAACGGTGTCACGACTCGCGAAACCGGGTAATTTCATTTACATTGAGTTTCACATTTAGCATAGTTGTCATATGGATAGGTAATGACAGAGTTGTCATATTCATCATCGAAGGACCACATATTTTGATTTTACGAAAAAGATGTAGTTGTGTTTATAATATTTGTGGTGTATATTACAACTTTCCAATATCTCAATCGTGTTTATTTTAATTATCGATGATGTTACTTGCACTCTGGTAGCAATAGGACCACCTGATGGAAAATAGATCTACTACACAAAATTTATATTGAAAGGATGCTAACATGAGTTGTTTTATCGAATTATTCTTAAATTCTTTAGATAAGGGATCGACACCTCGATCTATTCTGTAGAAACTTCCACTATAATCAGTAAGAAGAAGAATATATATAGATGCAGAAATTCCTTACCCTTCCACGATGAGATCGAACATATCATCAACGAATGAAAGGAAACTATGGATGTAAGATCGACATATATAACACATCATGCTCGAGCATGGTGCCTCCTCCGCATCTAACTTTGGTTTCACAAAATCGCAAAATATAGATGATGCAAGGCACTTGGCTTTTCTGTGTGCAAATAATGCACTCGATCCCTCGGTCTCAAAATTACTATCCGCAGACCAGAATCACTCCATGTATGAAAAGTGTGATCATTACATTCTGTCACCAATAATATCTAATATAAGTTTTTTTTTTAACAATAAAAGTCTTGCAACACCTACATTACTGCCACATAATCTTAAATATGTTTGTGCCAGAGATTGATCCTCGACTTACATCTTTAGAGGCAAAAGCCTCTATTAAATAGGCTAGTCCTACATTAATTGGCTATTGGCTAGTTAAGTAGCATGGAGGGCAACCAATAACTCTAGTTGGGTAGTCAAAAATTGTAAGAGAACATAATCACATAATCGGCGGGATATAAAGTAAAGAGCACATATGTGATTAATATATGTTAAAGAAGCACTACTCTTGTTGGCTAGCTGAGTAGCATGGATTTGTGCATTTCCCTTTTTAACAACATATTTTAATTTCGTTACTTGAGGTCAGATGGCAAAGGAGCTAAGGGTTAAAAAATGTTACTGTCAATGAGCTCTTGGTTTAGTGGTTTAAAAGGAAGGTAGAAGACTTTGTCTTTTTGGAGGTTCCAGATTCAAACCTGGACATAGATGTTTAAAAACTAATTTGGGATGCCACGTTACAGTTGTTGGATTAACTTAATCAAATTTGTCGTTAAAAAAAAATGTTACAGCCGTGTGCTACGTACACATTAACTTAAATACGTACAGTTTGGATTGTAAGCCCAAATGGACCAGTTGGACACTTGGACCTAGAGGTGTCAAAAATAACCGATTAACCGAACCGAACCGATTTGTAACCGAACCGGTTATTAACCAAAATAGTAATAACCGGTTATAGGTTAGGATTAACCGTAGGTTAGGAACCGGTTAGCATTATTTTCCCCCTAACCGGT
>JAOXNX010070471.1:0-10537 GCA_028566075.1 Solidago caesia | reverse complement strand
TTTGTACAAAGATTCATTTCTTAATAAAGAATTACTCGAAAATTACATCTTGTGTTTATTTACTTTATGCTTTACTGTTTTATTAAATCCTGATAGTTTAATTGATTAATCTGTTTAGTATTCAAAAGATTTATAAAACTGTGCTTAATCTTTTAAAAAGGATTTAAAAGAGTTGTATTCACCCCCCTCTACAACAATATCAATACATGTTATACTTTGGTATACTTGTTCTTGGACCTAACAGATTACAACCCCGGCATTGCAACATAGTATAAGTTTGCAGGTGATTACTTGTATACTTATAAATATGCCGGAAGCTCCAAGTGCCAGTGCCTTGAAAACATCTGTACCACCACGCTGGACACCACCGTCTAAGAATACATGTACATGGCCTTCTGCAGATTTCACGACATGAAGTAAGATTTATAGGAAGATCTCAAATAGAGGATAAGTTAAATTTCTATTAGCTTCTCAAATATAGGAGGGGGTTTTGAACCAAAGCATCTACTAATGATTTAATGAACCGGTCACTTCAATTTTGGTCATGTTCTTTTCAAATGGTTAAAGTAAAATAGTAGCAGAATAGGTGATGGGTCAAACGGGTAGAAGTTCACCCATAGTGAAAAAACAGAAACTTGAGACAACCTGACCCATTACCCAACCGACTAACCAGGCTTACCTAACATGTCCTACCAAACCGATCAAGTCTTATGATTTTTAATCTTAAATCCGAGGTCTCAGTAGAAGGTATGAACAAGAGTACCTCCTATAAAGCCATGATAGTGGCAGGGACATAGTCAAGTTGACGAGCTCCATAATTGGATACAATAATTCCTGCAGCTCCAGCTTGAATAGCTAACCTGACTGTAGAATCAAACATACCAGGAAAAATGTTTAAGGGCTTTAACTAGTCTGAAATCAAATTGAGGTGGCTATTACTTCCATTTATGTAACATGTCAATTTTGGGTTGACTTGCTCAAACGAGTCAAATAAAAACTTTTAACTAAAAAGGGGAATGGTCAAAGAGGTTAAACGAGTTGAAATCTGCTAAAAGAGCATTAAAAATGCAAACAACCTACTAAACTCAATTTGTGGGTGTGGATGATGGTGGTTTGGGGGTATGGGTCAACCAAGTGGGTCCAATTCAACCTGTACTAGAAAACCACCCATATTGACCAAAATCTATTATCCAACACTTCCATCATCTGCCTCTAAGGAGAACTTTATACAAAGGTTTAGATTGTCCTTACTATCCTGGGCGGTGATCACACCCTTCACAAGGCATTGTAGTATTAACCGACAATGATATGTTATTATTTAAATTTATTTTGTATATCACCGGTCAATCTCAGTCAATCAGTTAGCTTGAAATCAAGATGTATATTTGTTAAGTTAAATCATTTAGCATAGAATATGGGGTCTCAATTAACCAATCAATTCCGGTTACTGAGCATCCATGATGTGTGTATATATATATATATATATATATATATATGTACACCTTTTGTTTAATAGAAGATCACTTTGAATTCCATATTTCAACATGTAGTGATTGTTTGAAGTCACTGCATATCCTGCAACCATATTCAATTCAACAATTTTATGACCATCTGTTTCAGATCACCTCACAAAAGACCAACCATTGCACACATAGACAGAAAACAGAGTATTTCACTACAGGAAATCATGCCAAACAGCAACGACCGCAAAATGGCTGCTGGTGAATTGTGAATTTAACAATATTATTCTTAAATTTGATGCAATGTACTAGGTTTTTTTCTTTTTCGTTTTTAAATTTTTTTTTGTTAAGTTGACTGTTGGAGGGGAAACTTCTGCTTGCTCAACTAAACATACCTTCAAGCAAGCTCAAAGTGCGACCAGCAACATAAGAAGCTTTTTTTTTTTTTTTTTTGAACATTCAAATCATATTATTGATAAAAGACTAGCGAGTAGCTAGAAGTACGAAAGGATATAAAAACAGAACATTTCTCGGTTACTAGAAATTAAAACTGCACCATTGTGGCCAGTCTATGCGGTGTATGTAGCTAATACTTGAATTTGGTTTGGACCCCACACAACACAACCCGAATCAACCCATTCATAATTAAATGGTCAGATCGGTTTGTATGTAGCTAATACTTGAATTTGGTTTGGACCCCACATTAAGATCGTGCATCGTCAAACAAGAATTTGAAACTGTGCTAAAGTTATTAATTTTATGTCAACAGATTGTGAAAGCCATTGACGCTGTTACTAGAGAACAGTTGGTCCAAGTAATGGCAGTATTGGGAATCCAAACTCCTACACCAGTTTTTAGCATGGTTCCTACCTTTGGAACCATAAGGCCCACGGGTTTAATTCCTTACGTAACTGAGGAAGACAGAGTTATATTAAACAATGTTCAAAAGATTGTTGAATTTCTAACTGCTCAAGATTCAAGACCACGATCAACAGATCAGGTAGTGATATAATGACATTGCTTTACTGTCAATAGCACTACAAATTTCCTTTACTAGTCAATTAAATTCCTTACTTTTGTTTACAGGGCTTAGACGTGACTCGTGTCATCCAAGAGCTTATTCCCATAATTCCTAGTTTATCGGCCAAAGTGCTTCCTGAAGTGCTAAGTCGGTTATCTTCCCGAGTTATGGCTCGCTTGATCCGGGATACATTTTTGTAATTTAAAAAGGCAGCAACTGGCCACTCAATTGTGCATATGGTAGGAACTGTTTCTGAATATCTATAATTGTAACCGAGTTCAATTTCTTTTGCCAATCTACTTGGCTCGCACACATACACACTTACCTGAAACTTTCAGTTGTATAGAACTATAGGACAGGCAACTTGGCAGATGGACAAATGTAAAGTTGTAAAATGAACATAATACAGAGCTAGCTTAAAACTTATGTTATGCCATTTTTTAAACGGTAATTTATGTTTTTCAGAAGCATATATCAACTGTTTAATCCAAATTCTGCAAGATTCATTGTTCAGAAACGTTTGCTCATTCACATGCAGGTATAAACACCCGATCAATACACAACATTGATTGAACCAACGCTTCGTATATTTTCTATTGCACAGATTACGGAAACTTTATAAAATATCCGTTAACGCAACCAGTGTGCGACACTTCCCCTATTACATAATACATTTATTCCAACAGAAAGTCTATCAACATTATTCCTCTTCAATAACGCGAAAACAAAGATCGGGCAGGTGGGCTAGTCGAACTAATATAACTATCTTACGGTGATGACCATATCGAATATGACACAATCCTAGATTGATTTTTATGTCTTGTTTTAGTATCTTCTTTATAGATAGCAGTGTGATTTATCATACAATACCTGGGAGTAAAAAGATCCTCATCAACAAAAATACATGTTAGATTCCGTAATTCTTATATATAACTCAGACTAAAAAGTTACAGATAAACTAATACGACAATTATACGCTCGGCCGCTAGTCAATAACCTCTAGAAGCTGTGAACAGGTCACTTCCATGGCATGGTTACTCGACTAAAAAGTTACAGATAGACTAATACTACAGTTATACGCTCGGCCGCTAGTCCATAACCTCTAGAAGCTGTGAACAGGTCATTTCCATGGCACGGTTGCCATCCAGTGAGGGCCTCTTTCATTATTTTGGTTCAGTGGACTCCCTGGTCCACGTGATGACTTGCATCTTGGTCCTGTGTTACGGTTAGCTGAGGTGGTACTGTTGGTGTAACACTCAATGGTTCTATATGGTTAGTTGGTAAAAATAAAGTTAAGTGGTTAAAACAATTATTGTATCAAAGTTAAGTGATTAAAACGTTATTAACCCTTAGTTTTATGTATTTGTGAATTGAATGCAATAACACTAATGCTTTCGAATAATAATAATAATAACAAAATTAAATAACATTACGCTAATTAAAAATGTTGAATATCATCGTCTTAGTGTCATACTAATTTTACTTTAACCTACAAATAATTAGATTAATACCCGGTCGGTGACCGGGTAAAAAATTATAAAGTTGTCTTTAGAGTTTATGAAACATATTCTACACTTTCTCATGAAAGATAAACCAAGTAATGATATATATATCTCTAGATAAGTTTAAGTATAATTAATCCAACATGTACATCTCTCTATATTGTAGTATAAAGAATGGCAATCAATACTCGATGCAACTCAAAACCCGACCTAAGACCGTCTTCAAACAAACCACGTTTGGGTTGGTTATTTTAGACCTGCTAACCCACCAACCTGATTTTTTCTCATGTCTGGTCTGGATTGATGTTTTGAGTTGTCTGTCAACCCGCCAATGCTAATAACCTAATTATTAGCAACCCATTTAACCCACTTGACCCAAAACCAACCCATTTGACATGTCAACCTGCCAACTCACTTGACCCAAAAACAACCCATTTGACCTACCCAACCCGCTTGAAACCATGAACATTAACTTAATTTGACCCAAAACGAACCTATTTGACTTCTCAGATCACCAACCCATGTATTAATCAGGTCGACTCGGTAGACCCGGGTCGGGTCCGGTTGAAATGTTTGACCTGAAACTTTTAGTTGTTGCGTTAGGATAAGAAAGTTTCAACCCATCAACTCGACCCGGGTTAAGTTGATTGACATCCTTACCATAAAACATATGGGTTGGTCTTTATTTTTTAATCTTTAAAATATGATATCAGTTATACATTTGACATTTTAATGTCATAGCAATGAATTGCCGATTGCATTAACGTATCAATTAATATATTGTACCTAACTAACAAAAAGTATCAAATAGGTACAATGAATTGCCGATCGATATTAATTAATTATTTAAAATAACAAAATATAAATTAAAATTAGTTAGATATAATAACTTATAAAAAAGTTACCGTGATTAAAAAAGTGTGTTTTTTAAACGGTTAACTAATATGATGTCAGGTACTCCGTACGCAGGGTTCCAATGGCTAAAACTGGCCTAACATAGATAGACGGAGCTCTTATCCCACTTGACTCGATGTTCTGAGAAAAATCACTAACCCGCTCGCCCGTAGTGTGAACAATATATATAATATCTAAATATTTTATGATCATACATATAGAATATAATTTTACTCCATGACAAAAATTGTGGTGTATATATATATTTAACAAAATGTTCCAAATGCTTGTAAATCTATAGATTATACAATGACATATATAACTTGCCTAGTGCATAAAATTTAGAGAAAAAAAAACTTATGAAAAGATTTTTGAGGATGTTGGGAAGTCAATGGAAGTAAGTTGATGTTACTATAAATATAAAACTATACATTAAATAAGCTAAATTAGTTACTGTATCTGACTTTTAGTTTTAAGGGTCAAGATTGTTTTGCTCATGAATTTAAATGGCTAGGATTAAAAGTTCATTTTTTTTTTCTTAACTCTATGGGTCACATATATCTATACTACTTATATAAGCATCTATGAAGGGTAGTTTCGGAACTGTATGTAAAGTTAAGACGCGTACAAAGGAAACTAGCATGATGTACAACCTTTTCATACACACCAATTTACACACAGTCTTAAAATTCCACACTCCCTTTTTTGATTAGATAAAATTCAAATTTCATTTGCTCTCATCAGATATGATAGTACAAATCAGATATGATAGTACAAATCATATCTACCAACTCTCATCTCTCTCTAAAAAAAAACAGATCTCAATGCTCTCATCCTCTCATCTCTCTCTCTCAAAAAAAAAATCTAACCAAACATTGATCATCATCATCATCGGAGATGGAAGTTGAAAAAGAACAAATCGAAAGAAGCTTCCTCTACGGAAGATGGATCCGAGTTGGATCGATCATCGATCATCATCATCATCGGAGACGAAATATATATATGTATGTATCTGATATTCGTATTCATAATAAAATCATTTTATGATGTGGTTTTTTATTATAAAACGATTTATGATGTAATTTCATTACAGATTCATGTTTTTTTTTTTTTTTAATGTTATAATAATCACTCTCTTTGTCTAGCTCATATTTATATAATCACTAACTCTGTTAAGAGTCTTATTTTTGGAATTTATGTTGTACACACAAACACCTCTTGAATCAGAGAAAAATGGGTCCATTCTTCATGATTTGAGACCGATCCACATAGAACAATCTCTTTTTTGGTTCTTGTCTCACACTTGACATTTGGTTCGGAATGGCATTGGTGTATTAATACTAACTTGAGTGCCTTTATTTTGTAGTCCTTGCTCATATCACAATGGAGGATCGTGGCCTACGCTCCTTTGGCAGTTTTGAACAGGTTATTTTTTTTTACATGGATCAAATGGGTATAGTATGAATATTAGCTTATAAGGAAATGAGTCAAGAGTAGCTGAAAGTGTACTTTTTAAAGTAGAAAGTCTCCTGTATCATTTTGTGTAATAAGTTAACTTATTATTCTAAACCATATTTGGCATACTAATTGTTTATAAAATATGGCAAAAAGTGGTTTCGTGTGAACCCGACTTATACATATATATCCGTTTTGAACTATTACCTGATTTGCTGACCCACCCTTTTGTCGCCTGTTTTATTTCAAAAGTTAGATTAGATCGCCAACTGATTTGACCTGCTAATTAACCTGTTGCGTTCATTTCCCCCTATGTGCCTATGATGAAATTGTATATGATTTTTGTTTTGCAGTGTTGCTGGATCTATGGGCATGCCAACCACCAATGGCATGGTCCTACCACCACCTGGAGCTGTTCTTTTTCCTGGTGCTAATCTTCCTGTTCCACCTGTTACTGTTCCATCCATAGAGAATATAGGTGCCCCCAGTGAATGTTTATTGTTGGAAAAACATGTTTGATCCTGAGTTGGAGGTTAGCTGTGTAAATTCACAAGTCTCTTTTATGCCATGGATTATAAAGCTGTTTACACTTATTTTTATGCAGGACGAGCCAGATTTTGAAGTAGATATCAAGGAAGATGTTCAATCGGAATGCTTAAACTTTGGAAAGCTAAGGCATATTTACGTTGAGAAGTAAGTTTCTTTCACATAAGGTGTACTGTAGTTGAAGATGATTGGTAACCAACCATTTTTTTCATTTTGTGAACACTTTGTTTCAGTTTCTTTTAGTGGGCGGGTTGGGTAATGGGGATGGGTTGACCCGCAACACTATTTGACTGAGTGTCAATTTATGATTATAATAGTTATATATTAAGGTAATACTCCACTTTTATGAATAAAAATGGTTTAGGATGTCTTTATGCATTAAAAGTACACTTTGGGTGACCTCCACTTCATTTGACCCATTTTACACGTTTCTGTGATTCGTTTAGTGATTTTAACTGTTTAATTTTTGACACACAAATTATATTCATTTAAAGTTGGATACAT
The DNA here is from genome assembly GCA_028566075.1 of Solidago caesia. Lineage (NCBI taxonomy): Eukaryota > Viridiplantae > Streptophyta > Magnoliopsida > Asterales > Asteraceae > Solidago > Solidago caesia. Next base: position 3,155 of record JAOXNX010070471.1, on the reverse strand, counting down.
ACAATATAATAATCGGATACACAAATTATATTCATTTAAAGTTGGATAGATACTATAGATTTTGGGCTACAGTTATATACATTCTTATGCACTTAATGCAATTTTTTTTTTTTTTGGGTAAGAGGGTAATGTTACCCCGGTTAGTATAATGCAATTTATTTTTATGAGTCAAAAAATTAAAAAACTAACAAATGTAAGAAATGGTACAAAATTTATTCAGGGAAGCATCTACAATCTACCAGAGTTATGCAAGGCTGAATACCCAACTGTTGTGAAGTATTGCTTATGGCTGCTAGCTGAAATTGCAGTCATTGCAGCTGATATTCCCGAAGGTACGTACATATATATTTTTCATCCAAAATTACTTTCTCCTTTCTTATTTCTTGAAGCACGATATTTAAATACTTTGTTTATATTTATATTTATATTTATAACTACAAACAACAAATCTGATTCCACAGATTTTTGGTGATAGAGAGGCTAATATATGGTGAGCAAACTAAATCCATTACTATCTAACTAAATAGTACATTATAAGTACAACTGGATAGTACAACTGCTAAAATGTACATTTTTATATAGGTGAACCCTCAAGTGTTACAACGGGCACAACTCTCACATTGGAACCCGAAACTGGTACACTGCTGAAGACTACTGCTACAACTACTTCAACTGCTACTCAAACCCTCAATTGTCTCTCAAAAACTAAAGATTACTGCTAAAACTATTCAAACCCCTACTACAAAAGTCAAAGCCTACAACATTTTCAAACACTTCATTTCCCATTTAAATTTATGAACTCTTCATAAATCTCTACAACAAACAACACTCAACACTAGAAACAAACTAAACTATTGGTTCGTCTCTCTACTTAACTTCATTTACTTGCACTATATCTATACTATATACATGTTACAAATATACTTACTTTGCCCATTTTTATGTCATTTTCCTTGTACAGCTGCTGCTACGTCTCTACTCAAGTATTTAAAGTGTTTTTTACCTGCTGTATTCAAGGTTTTTTACCTGCTGTATTCAAGGTTTGTTATTTACCATATGCTGTGCTACAACATTGTCAACTTTTTTTTACCTGTGTTGTGTATATTGTTGAACTTTTTATTATTAGCTTTGCTTGTGCTGCAACTTGTTTATTACAACCATTGAAATCCAATTGGCGACCCTTCTTTCTCTCTTTAACTTTGAACTTCTAAACTTTCTTACAGAAGACAAGCAAATAACTAGAAAATAATTTTTAAAAAAAAGGAATAAAAAGAGTAAAGAAAACAAGAAATGTATGCCGAGACAATAGGCCTAATGTTCCCCTATTTTCAGAACTTATCATCTGATCATCAACAATTTGATGATTTCTGTCACTCACACAAGTCCATTACTACTTGCTTGGTAATTCCATTTTTTGGTTTTTATTATTATATTATTAATCTGCAACTTATGTTTTCTGTTATATCTATATTTCTTTCTTTGTTGCATGTTGTAACTGATTGCTAAATATGCTCATATATAATAAGGATAGGATTGGGGTTGATTAAAATGCATGTTTTTGTTATAGTTAATAATGTGATATGATAACTTAAACTTGTATATATATGGTTTTATTGATTGATATATGATTTTGTTTTGTTGAAACATATATGCGGAGTTTATTTCACGGGGATTCATGTCCTATGTACATATCTATACTATATTCATATATATGATGAGTTTATTTCACGGTGATTCATGTCCTATGTACGTATCTATACTATATTCATATATGCTCAGTTTATTTCACGATTATTTAAGTATGTTGTGTTGTGGATATATGTCAAACTGAAACAAATTTAAAGTTGATAACTGTGTAGTGAGTGATGATTTTATGTGAAGTGAGTGTGTTTTTAAAGTTTTTTTTACCTGTTGTGCTTGTATCTGTTGTGCTCTATCCAAATCTACTGCTGCCCTTCTATTTTTTGCGTTTATATACTTATGGACTTGTAGTCACAAGTCCCATATAAATGAATGAAGCAGGTTCCAAGAATCCATATAGAGAGGACCTCCCTTAACCTTAATCTCTGTTTTTTGTTTGTCAATCCTTTTTTTCTTTTCTTTTTTCTACCCACAAGTGCTGTTTTTTGTGCTGTGTATATTGTTGAACTTTTTATTATTAGCTCTGCTTGTGCTGCACCTTGTTTATTACAACCATTGAAATCTAACTTGTGCTGCAACTTCTAAACTTTCTTACAGAAGACAAGAAAATAACTAGAAAATAATTTTTGAAAAAAGAAACCATGGCTACTACCTAATACCTATATTCAACCCATAACACAACACCCTTCAAAATACCTACATATCTTTTTTGGCTACTACCTTTGAAATGTTTAGATGTGTTTTAAATAACAAATTGATACATTTTGGTTGTTACCTTTCTTCGGTTTGCTTCATTTTGGCTACTACCTCTCTTCAGTTTGCTTCATTTTTAACCGTCTATTTTTAATATATATAGAAACCATGGCTGAGGGAAGTTCGACCACCAACAACGTTGACAATGGAACCCAGTTCCCCGTTTCTTTTACTATGACCATCGATGAACGCCAAGCAAATCGAAATCAACTATTCGAGGAACTTATGTGTGAGATGAATGATGAAATCAAACTACTTGAACAACATATGAACGAACTCAAGTTACATATTCAACGCATTCGTGTTTTGAAAGATGTTGCTGATGATCTCTATTGCAAGTAATATGTCACAAGGATGGGAAAACATCTCTATTTAGTATTATCTATGTTTGGCGTTTTGATAGTATCACATATTTTCAAATTTGTTGTGATCATCGACTAATATTTAGTATTATTTATATTTGATGGTTAATTTTCATGGTTAATTTTTGGTGCCTCGTACTGTTATGCTTTAAAAAAAATGGTTAATTTTCATTGTTTAATTTTGGAGCTTATAGATTCATATCGGTAATTTGATTTAAATGGTTTTTTCATAACACCTATTACTGCCACTTGAAAATGCCGCATAGCCGCATCTCGATGACAAATTTTGTGTAATTTTCGGTTCCCTTTAAACCAAATTTTAGTTTCATTGCTTGTAAATTGAAATGTCATTTTTGTTGTGTCTTATGTTTTAATTCAGTTTGTACGAACGTTCCATTG